>OMLB01021161.1:3533-30705 GCA_900302555.1 Myripristis jacobus
AGTACCTACTCAGCTCGACTCGGCGCGGTTTGAGAGCTTTTCCATTAGGTGGCAGTACCTGCTAGCAGGTCCCATTTTGGGACCTACTCAGCCGGGGTTCCAAGCGAGCTGAGTCGAGCTGAGTCGAGCCGAAAATGTGACGTGAACGCCGTGCAGGCCACTGATTGGACAGGGAGTGACGAGAGCGACTCCTGCACGAAAACAAAACCCGACATTAAAAAAACAAAAACAAAACGGCAACAGTGACCGTGCGCATTGATCGTCACTGAAGTTGGCAAAGTCGGAAAATGGCAAGCAAACCGATACCGCGGTCAAATGAAGACGTGGAGACTTTTCTGTGCTTGGTGGCGGCCGAAGAATCCAAAGGGAGCTGGACGGTGCACCACCTTGCTATGACGACTCCACCCACAGCGAGGTGCTACTCAACTGTAATGGAAAACCAACCAAACCGTGTCGAGGCGAGTAGAGGCGAGCTGAGTCGAGCCAAGTCGAGCTGAGTAGTTACTAGTGGAAAAGGGGCATAAATGCAACGACAAACTGTGTGAGTGCCCCTTTAAATTCAATGATGCTCAATGCAGGATGAAAGTGCAACGACACTGGTATCGGAATTCCCCTCAAGGGGGCACCTCCTCACCAGTTGCTGAGAGTAGCCTGCCACTGGCTACCACCAGCCAAGTTTGTGATTTCTGCAGCCACAAAAAATGAAAAGCAGCTATCATGAAGCACAATTACCAATCTGGAAGCCAGAAAAGAAAGAAGAGAAAGGAAGAGGAGGAAAAGAAAAAACAAGATAGCGGTAAGTGATAACTTACATTGGATAAATTAGGTCTAATGTGTCTTGTTCAACTGGTGTAATTTAGCAGCAGGTACACTAGCAACAAAATACATGGGTAATGTTTTGTCAGCTAAGCTACCTGCCTGGCAGTCAATGCTAATAAATTGGGGGGATTTGCCAGTCGGCGTGGCGGGCCATGGTGGGCATGCATGGGTCCAGGTCCGGGTCTTAGGTAGCTTTTTTTTTTGGTCCAAATTGGTTGCGTTATCCCTTCATAACCATAGGCAGTGTGGATGTCTCCCTTGGGAATTATGCCAAACAGGGAATAATGGGTCAGGAAATACTAGAATTAAATTAAATTAAATTACATTTTAATTTTTGTTTATTCACCATTATATACACGCTAACTGGCCTAGGATGGCTAATGGTAAGCCATATTTGCTGTAGTCTTGAAGGTGTTCTGTTGGAAATTGGCTCTGTGCAAGATCTGTAAGTGTTAAGTAGGTAAAAGTGGTGAAAAGAGAAATATAGGATTGGGTGTGTGACTGCTGACCTTGAAGCTCATTATTCACTTGTATCAGCACCGGTGGATCTGCAGAGAAAAGTCCACAGCTGATAAAGACTCTCCCCTTGGCTCTTCCTTTTTAATTAGATTAAGATTCAGTATGTTTTCCCCTTTTCACCTTCCTTAACCAGCTGTCTGCAGCAGACAGTGGATAAATCACCAGCAACTGAAAAGTGACTGGAACAGCCTGGCACAGAAAAAGAAGCATTCTAATGCATTTTGTCTGTCTTGTTGATCTATGGAGCTCCGTGCCTTGGCTCTGCCCAGTCAGAATGGAGATCTCTGCTGAATACAACACATTTTGAGGATCAATATAGCCTCAGACAGGGAACAGAGAAAGTTCATTAAGCATGCAAAGACATGTCACAATGAAGATATCTGAGAACAAATGCCTGTATTGATTTTGGAGGGGGAAAGGCAGATCTTGGAGGGCCGGCTTGGGGAGTTTCCATGTACACAGTATTTGGGTAGTGTCTATCTTTAGCAGCCTGAGCACAAAACACTGATTGAATGAGTGTTCTCTAATAAACTTGCAAACTAAAGGCAGCTACCTGTCTACTACAGGCTGGGAAATACGAAGCACAGAAAGATCCTGACTGTCAAATTCACTGTTACAGCCCTGAATACAATCAGTGTCAAGCAAAAGTTTTTAAACCAAGTTTTTGTTGGCTATTTTGACTATAATTACCCCCAAAACAGTGCCGCTTGTTAAGCCGAGGCTTTCAAACAAACTGAACCCACAATGCGGAGTCGGTGATACAATCAAAAAGCACTTTAATAAAGGCCTGATGGCACAAAAATAGACAAAGACAATGGCGATCCACCGACGAGGCTGGACGTGGCAGGCTGGGCAAGGAGAGGCAGGCAGGGCATGGAGGAGCAGACAGGGTCTAGAGGCACAGGGAAAAAAATCCAGGGTTACAGAAATACAAAGCAAGAGATTTAGCAAAGGTTTTCCAAGGAGCCAAGTAGTTACCACGCATGGCAAATGATGAACTGGCAGAGAGTGGAGGTCTGAACCGGGGTAATATACTGTAGTAGGGTGGAGATAATTGGAGATGCAGACCAGGTGCGTGAAGGGACAGGTGAGGAGATGAGCCCGCCACGCCCAGCCTGTAGATCAGGAAGACAACACAAGGGGAGGGGAAAACAGAGGGAAAAACACACACACAAAGACAGGAGGGAGGCGGCACCTAACACCACTCTAGCCCCAAAACGTTGCTCAAAGCTGTACTTCATGTATACTTCATGTTTCTGCTAATCTCCTCCCAAAGCAAGCAGTCATATTTTAGAACTCTTTTAGAACTCTTTAGAAACTCCTATCCAGTCACTGGTTTCCATTCATTCCACTATAATATGAAAATGATCTTTCAGAGTGTAGCATTACTGGTAGTAAGTATACATGGATGTGGGACTGTAGTGCAGCTGTCTGGCACTGGAGATTAATAAAAATGATGCTGTCTTGAAGAATGGCTCAGGAGGCAGAAGTCCATGCAAAAAAGACAGTGGTTTTATTAACCAAAAACAACACTCACAGAAACAGAAGTCACAGGAAATTAACAAGGAGCAAAATTAACAAGGAACAAACAACCAAGTCTCATATTTACAGATGCACCCGAATCTGAATCCATATTCGGCAAGTATCAAATAATGGCTTTCTGCCAAATAAATTACCCTTCTAAACATTTCTCTAAAAGTTCAGCTTTACATAAAACATGCCATTTCTTCATAATCTACATTTACTTGTGAAGAACAAAGCCGCTTTTGCTCTTTTTGACATCCAGCCCTTTACTTTGCAGTAGTTTTGACCCAGAAACCACACCTCATCCCCTGCAGTGGATGGAGACAGACCAAAAGAACAGACAAAACAGTCACATTCCACAAACAATGTGATTAGTATTATATTTCTTTTGATTTGCAAAATCCATAGTCATTAGAGTGGGTTTCCTAAACCTATATAGTTTTAATAAGCAGGAATTTCAGCCTTTTTATATTTATTTGTGGTTAAAACCCAATGATTTGAAAAATAATAAATTACTTCCGGTTTAAGGTACACCTACTTACACCTACACCTACACACCTCCGAATCCAGATTATTTGGCCCCAAAACCAATACAAATACAAATAGTGGTGCCTCCACACACCCCTATTCATATTCACTGACAGCTTGACCTGATATAGCCCTCCTGCCCCCACCCTAATTGGTTAAACCAGCAGTTAGGTAACTGGTAAGCAAAAGAGGGAAATCTCCACTGAAGCCTGGTCCAAACAAGAGTGCAGCAAACTTTTCAATACCAAAAATATTTTAAGGGAAGCAACTCTTGACTCTCCCACTTTGGATGAATGCTAGGCTCCCCCACCTTTCATTAGTCCAGTATCTGGACACACAAAGAGAGTAGTGTGCCCCTACCCTCATTTTGAAAAAAAAAAAAAAAAAAAAAAGACTGCCAATGACCAAGTAGTATGCATTTTTTAGTGATTTTAGAGCAAAAGTGTCCATACCATTGACTATGCAATTCCCTCGCATTTTACATTGCAACAAACCCTTTTGCAAATGGGAAAGATTAGCAGAAATGTGAAGTGTAAACATTTATAGATTTTATACTGAACATGCAAAATCAAAGTTATCCCGCTGGCACCATTGAGCAAAGCGAGACCCCTCATATATATATTGTTGTATGCAGGGTTCTGTGTTGGGGCTACATTACTCATGTGCAGACTGGCTCATGATTGTGGGAACCAGTCACAAAACTCCCTAGAAAAATGCCTGGTGCGAGAAAAATAGACATCAGTGGGATTGCCAGCTAGTTTTTCTCAATTCCCTGAAAGATTGTCCTTTTGGACATTTTTCTTTGCCACTGACAGTATGCATATTCTTGGAGAAATTCATAGTCCATGGGGATGCAAGATAAGCTGCAGCTGAATCCGGACTGTCCAGTGACATACAGACAGGAATAACGAAACCACCGAGAACTTAAAAAAAACTGTTTGTGGTGAAGCTGCAGACTGCTGATAGCGCCTTATTATTTCGCCTCCCATTTTATGACATGTCATTTAATCCAGTAGGTCTCTTCAACAAGGGAACTTATGGCCCTTAAAAAAAGAAGCAGCTTGCAGGTGCAGAGGGCTATTAAGATAATCCTTTTATGGAGTCTAGATAAAAACAAAAAATAGCTACAGCACGAAGGCTTTGCCAAGGATCTTCAAAAATCTGCAAAATTGCTGAGCAGATCCATCACTCTTTGACAGAAACATAAATTAAATGATATCAAACAAATAGCAATCATTTGTTAATGCAGTATTGTTGCTGGATTTCAGATTCTGATGCAGTAATCACGTTGTTCATCAATCTTCAATAGACATTTCAAAGTGATGGATAATAACAGCTGTCGCGCATGATGACAAAGTAGCACACTTTGCCAACATACCCAACAGATTGTATCGAGCTAGGAACTGGTGCCTAAATTATTTATAATGTATGCAAACTGAAAATAAGTTTAATCAAGCTTTTATTGGTTGTAACTCACTCAAATTGGGTCCGCAGCCTGTAAGCCAAGCGTTATTTACCATTACAACAGAGCGGGATGTGTGGGATTTCTGAACAGGACTGTTTCACGATGCTGCCAGTTTTCTGCGTGTGTCCAGAGTTTGATTACTGTAAACAGGCACGGTGCTTCTGACAATCTCAGATGCTCATACTGTACGATGCAATCATATTTGAGCACTGAAGTGTGAAGCGCCGCGTCGGTCATGGCGGGAGGATGGCTGTCGTCCCAGAAATTTCCACTCTAATCTCACCTTGTGTTTTTTATGGGAAAAAGCGCAAGAGCATTTCATTCAAAGTCTCCTCACTCGGGCAGGTGATCCAGCGGCCATGGGTTTTAACCCCTGTGCCTGGCAGAGCCTCACGTGAGTGCTGATTTAAAACAGGATCTCAAGCAGCATGCTTCCCCTGAATGAAAATTGGAGAAGTGAGATGATCGGGCTGCTCAAGCACCAGTACTGCTCCCATATCTGCTCCCATACTGCTGATACAGACTGAAAGAAAGAATGTTCATTGATGTCCCTTATAGCTTATCAGATATACCTTTTCACCACCGGAAAGTGCTACTTCAAGCATCCCCAAAGTCGGGAAAATCCAAGCACAGCTAGAGGGTCTGGGTTTGAGTTCTTGCCCTCTATGGTCCTTACTTTGTGGAGTTTGCATGTTATCCTTGTGATGGACTGGTGACCTGTCTAGGGTGTTTCTCTGCCTTCCATTCAACACATGCGGGGCTCCAACTGTCCCATGACTGTGAATAGCAATAAGCAACCAGTGTCACTCATTTATTTTTCTCTGTTTAAGTTTTTTGTCAGCATTTGCAACATTTTGCATTGGATTTATTTACTAGCTCACTTACAAATTAATGTCATGTATGTGAGATTTTCTCCTACCGACTGAATAGTCCAGGACTAAAGAGATAGTCCGCCCATTTTGGAAAAAAAAAAAAAGATATTATGGTAGGTATTTATTTATTTATTTTGTTCATTTATATGTTAGCCAGGGGGAAGTCCTCCTCAATGGCAGGAGGCTAACAGTTAGCATTTGGAGCATCCAGCCAGTATCCAGCACTCAGTAACAATGAGAGGAAGATAGCACCACTACTGTCCTACAGAACAGCTAGGGGGGTGTGAAGTAATATCACATTTTTCAAAATGGAGAAACTATCCCTTTAAATAGCTGATAATCTTAAAACAATTTTATTAGTTTCATGGAGTTTCAGTGAAGAATTTTATTGTCCTATGGTTGAATAAGTGATGTTTCAGAGGCATGATAAAGTTCAAACTGAAAAGGAAACCCTGGACTTTTATCCATGAAAACTGTCAAATTTTCTTGATTATCTGAACAAATATCAGCTACTCTTTCAGATGAACATTTTTGGTATTGTTGAGTCAAACCCTATTTTCTTCTGTGTACTTCACAGGCTGAGGAAGTAAACTTTCCAAATGTCATCCATTACACATTCCTACTCCTCTGATCAATAGCACAGTTACATTGGTAATAAAACCAGATTGCCTTCAGTTGTTTTTGAATTGCTTTGCTGACAAAATCTATAAAACAAAATGAAGTTTAATAAAATATTTTGCTCCCCTTCAGTGCTTTCTAATTAGCAGCAGGTATTCAAGTTCCAGTGCTATAAACTGATGGAAAGGAATGTGGAGATCTACAATATTCTTTAACAGTTTATAATCGCTCAGTGGAAAATATGCCCAAAATATCTAAAACATATCAATCTGTCATCAGTGTCTAACATATAATAAACATAGACAGAGCCTCAGGAGTCAACAAATATAAATTCAAAAGGACAATTCATCTCAGGGTCTTGCTCCACTGTGAGATAGAAGTTGTGCAATATGTCCCGTTTGGACCAGAACATGTAGCAAAGCTAAATCAAACTAAGAGGAATTTACCTTTGTCCTGTTGTAGAAAATGTGGTTTTAACTGACATTGCATCCATCATCCACCTTCCTTGACATTTTGTTAGCCTTTAGCATTGTAAGAATCACAAAAACACATTGGAAACAAGATTAAAGCACCTTATGTTGCTGCAGTACATGCACTTCTCCTGCGAGACAGCAGATGGCGCACTGATTAGCTGTATCCTCACAGAAAGTGGTAATTTTAACAGATCTGTGGGTCTAATATAATATTTATGATAATAATATATCTGATTGGAGGAGACGAACAATTCATGTTTGAGCCTCTTTGAAAACGAAAAGCAGTGATTTACATGTTGTGGGCAAAGAAGTAACAAAACAATGGATATCATGGTTTTCTTGGTGAAGTCCTGCAGGCCCTCTGTGGTGACAGCTGAGTATGGCTCGGAGGGGGGTCTGGCACGCATAACCCTGGCTGCTGTATTTCTAACAGATAGTAATCAAACAGGAATAAATCTTGTAGGGACGGCTGACATCTTGAGCCCGCTTGTTTCTCCTCTGCTCGCCACATCATACGCTCACTGCCCTCCTGTCTGAACTGTACACAACTTCCTTCTCTTGTCTGTCATCTCTCTCCATTTTGCTTGCTGCAGCACACACCATATCTCTCCTGACCAATGCTCCCTAGCTGTCTTTTCTCAATCTCTTCTTTATGCAGCCCCCCTTCTCCATCCACCCTCATCAGCAATTCCATCCACAGCGCCTGGTTTGCTGCTCTGGCCCTCAGGCGTTGCCTCTCCTGAGTGATTTATTGTCTTTCCAGGCTGCTCTCAACGCTCTCTGGTCCCACTTCCTGCGTTTCCCTCCCATCTTTCCTGACAAGAGAGAGGAGTAAACTTCCACCGCCAGGACATCACTGTACAGTATGCTGAAATGGTGGAGGCTTGAAGCATTTCTCCCTCATACAACTCTGACAGGGAGAATGAAGCTACAACAAATATGGATTTTTGAAGGCTAATATGGATGTTTTTTTGTTTGTTTTTTTAAAGCTGCAAATTGTTGATGTAATTGATTGCTTGATGAGTGATTGATCAATGATTTTGTAAGATTTTACCCAGAAATTCCAGGGCACTGTTTGTCTGTTTGTTTGTAGGATATATCAAAAATGTTGGAAAGGTTGTTCATGGGCCAAGTAGGAGTGGGGTCAGGGGGTTGGGGGGTAGATCGATAGTATCACTTTTGTTAATAATCAAACACTAAAAACTGTTTAAATCCAGAGCCACTGGCCTGACACAGTTCTGATTATTTAAATTTATTCAGAGTTGACAAGTAGAAAAGAGCTCTGGTTGTATCAGTGGTTATCTTTCTCTCACTGATGAAATGGCTCTGAGCAGTGCTACCTGCCACTTTGTCCATCTTATGCCGCATTCACATGCACTTTCTGTTCTGTAAATTAAAACAACCACATTTTTTTTTCTATTAGATTGTCCAAATAGGGGTGGCAGCTGGGGTGGCAAGGCCCACGCCACCACGGTAGATCCGCCCCTGATGCAGGGTTAGGGTTAGGGTTAGTTTCCTTCTCATTTTAACTTGTTGACACCCAGGAGCCCATGGGTCAGCTTTCATGGTTTTTCAATGGTTTTATTTAACAAAAAACACATTATTTCTCGTTAATTCTGGGGGGGATTCTTTTGGTACTTTATTGCTTTTTTTAGGGGAAATTTTGTAGAACTTTTTCTGTAATCAATTTTTTGTTTGTTTGTTTGTTTCTAATTTTCTGTTGTTTTCTTTTTGTAAACATTTCTACATTTTTTTTGTAATTTTCTGGTCATTTCTTGTAAATTTGCATATCACTTTTTTTCCCAGGTTTTTTTTATAGAAATCACATGAACTTGCTGTGACTTCGAGAAACCTGACACTGATCCAGCACTAAGCTGGTGTGTAAATGTATCATTTTAATCATGACTGATTGATCACTCAATTGACTGATTGGTTGATGTAATAATAATGTGGTAATAATGTGGTCAATTTTGCCATGGTTTTGAAAGAAATGACATGAATTTGTTCAGGTTAGAATGAGTTAATAAGAGGTCAGTACTGGCAAACCATTACATCAGCATACCCTTAGTAGGAACAACAATAGCCATGCAACTGGCAGAGGACCCCCTGCAGTGTAACACTTACAGACCAGTGGAGGAGCGGAGCTTGGTAAAGACCTCCTCAGGGTTGTTGATGCATGTTATAGTTATCTGTGCTTGCATCACGAACAAACCACCTTGATTTGCCACAGCTTGTGCCACTAGAGGCTCTCCCACAGTGCTAAAGAAAACTGAATCCCCCAACATGATATTAAAGATATTCCCATGGCAAACTTTATCCTTGGATGTGGGCTGCTATTCGCAGTGTGAAGCCTGATGCAACTCAGCGGTAATATTTAGTTCTCAGCCATAACTTTGAAATGCTGATCTGTGTCAGTGTTCTATCCAGTTAACACTCATTTGTTATTTTATTATTTGATGTTAGAAAGGACAAATAAGGGTAATTAGCCGGGTAGAGCTGACTGTACATAGAAGAAGTCAGCGTGACTGCTTGTGAAGTAAAAGCCCATTTTTCCACTCATTTTGTTGGACTTGGTTTTGTGGCAGAGGGCGCCCACTTCCATTATCACACTGTCCACACTAATCCTTGGCACCTACACAGAAGCATGCACATATGAAAACTGATTAGGCTGTTTATTTCTAATTCTTTGTTATCTCTCTTGGCAAGGGGTGCATTCCTGTCAGAACTGAATGCTAATGCTCTTTTAACTGCCCAGAATTGGCCAGGGGAAACTGCTTACAGGGGGGGTAAATATTCTCTTTCTCCTCTCTCCCCTTCATTTCTCAATTAGAATAACAGCAGATGATACTGGCATTAGTGTTGCATTAACGGCCTTTCATAACAGTTTTTCATCTAAATGTTGTTTACCACCATTAATCTTTTGCCTTGAAGAAAACGGCCTCTGAAACACAAACTGGGGTTTCTCTTTCTGTGTATGCATGTGCGCACGTGCATGCATGTGTGTTTATTTAATCTTGCCTTTAATTCTTTGCAAAAAGCAAACAATCTTTTGAAACCTTGCAGCAAGATTCATGAATTAAAAAGAACCAAAGACTGAACAAATACAGCTTCATATTTGACAGTATTTTGTCTACAGCCTCCTTCGGGGTCGTGTGTACTTGCCAAAAGATAGATCTCTTGAAATCCAACATGGACACCACGAACAATTAGTGTGGAGAGCACAATATAGTTTAAATTCTTTAAAAGGATACTTGGGATACTCAGGTTCTGCCTTCAAACACTGCAATGATACTATAACATTTTATCATATATACAGATATATATGTGATACAGCCTCTATCACTCACCAGTGAATTTGACTGTTCAGAGAAGCTGGGCTTAGTGTGGACATGGCCTTTGTTAGAACACTGTCTTTCAGAACTGTTTTGTTAACGCAATACACATGAATAGGGGGCTGAAAAACAGACCTGTGTTCTGCAGCGGGGCGCCTGCTGAACCTGAGTGGCAGAATATAGACTTACATTGAACTCATGAACACATACAGGCTCATGATTTACTCATTTCATGTCACTTTAAAAACCCAAATTGGCTGGTTCATGCATGTCTGCTTACAAAACATGGAGGGGACCACGAGACCGGTGGATACATCACAGACAGACTGAACACAAAGCGAAAGTGACTGCATTTACACCGGGACAGACTGCGCCAAATCATATAAACCAGAACTGAACTTTGATAGAGTGTTGGCTGTATTGTAACCTGGGCATTATTTGAGTCCACATGTTGGTGAAAAAAACTCATTAGCTGCTCTGTGCTCCCCTGGGCTGCTAATCCACTATATTCTGTTTTTCTCCATTCACTTCCAAGGTGCAGCAAAGCAGCTCCAAAAATAAAACCGAGCACAAAAACAAATGCAAACAAAGCAGATTATGTCAATATAAAAAAAGTCCAGTACCCATTTTTTACGTGTAATTATTTGAAAATATAATACACCCTAACACTCTGCCAAAAATATTTTTTGTTTTAAATCTAGCTCTCCTGTGACTTGGATGCATTTACACTTGACCTCTCCGATGACCACTGTATCAGTTCAGGATGCATGAAGTGCCAAAGTGTAAGGAAATTATACTAATTTACAAATGATATATTGGCATTAAACTGATACACATCATCTGTCAGACAGTTCATGTTCATTTGAGTAACGAAAAATAAATATGTACTCATAATTTCCACAGTAAGTCTGTTTTGTTGTTATCTTGCACCCTGAAATCCATTTTGGAAACTGCATTTTAGATGGAAGGATCATGTGACACTAAGAGCCCCAGGTCTTTTTCCGCCTGCCTGTCGTCTCTTATTGATGATGCAGCAGAGCAGATGAGAGGCCCGCCCTTAATGCCTTGGACGAAGCACTCCATTAAAGCCTCCGTGACAGGTAGGGCTCCCGGAAGGAGATGTTCAATTAAGAAGCGAGCCTTTAATGTGACATGGGACATGAGCAAGCGAGTTTGTGCTGAGCCAGGGACAAGGGATAGGCACTCCTCTGGCAGAAAACAGTTAATGACAGGTGCATGTGTGGCACAGACACTGAATGGAGTAAAACGATCATTCCCGTTCAACTCGACATTTCATAATACCAGCAAATAAACCAACCTGCAGCAACTCGCTGACTCACTCAGGCTTGATGGTACGTGGCCACAGCTTCAGTCATTTCCACACTTCCCATTCATTGTCTATGTAGGCAGCTGTGAGATGGTAGCATTGCTTTGCGTTTCAAGAGATGGGGTGTCACGTTAGTGCCTCCGCATTTGCATTAAGTTGAGGTCTAGGCTACGTTATGCAAGTTTCAGGCATCTGGTGTGACTTGCCCTCTCTAGAAAACTCCTGTGAAACCTTTAAACTAACCGCAGCACCTAGCATCAAACACACGTGCCTGTGGGCACGTAGCGCCAGGCTTTGTGGCAAGGACGGAAAGTGGAATGACAGCTGTAATTACCGTAAATTATCACTTATGTCATCAGTAGGTGACACATTTAACAGCTGCATTTGTCTTTTTTAAGTTTTTTAAGTCGCTTAGATCAAAAGTTTTGACAGTTTTGTACAGGTGAATAGAAGGAGGTTATCCTTATAGCTCAAACTCATTTCAGTAGTTAACTTTTAGCTGTTAAAATGAACTTTGACTTTTCTTCTCCACTAAACTTAGCCTAACCTAACATTTAAGAGGTTATATGAAATCAGAGGTATGTTTGATGATGCAATGTTTTGGTAACACTTTACAATAACAGTACAACAATTAACATTAGTTAACGTTAGTTAATGCCGTAATGGTTAATTAACTGTTAGTCACTGATTATTATGGCATTTACTAATATCTACAATAACCCTTAAATAACATATAAATTAATACCTTAGCATGAACAGCATTAGTAAATGATTCTTAGACACATTAGTTAACAGTTAGTTAACTGTTACTTAATGTTTATTACCTGTTACTTAATGTTTAATACGGCAATTGTTGTACCAGTGTTTTTTAGTTTGCACAGGAGCTCATGGGAGAAGCACACTCTTTGATAATGTTACAATAATGTTGTCTCTAATGTTAATGTTTTTTTCTAGTTTGTCATTTTCTTTCTGGCAAAGTTTTTACAAATTTGCTAATTACCTTTTTTTCTGCATATTTTAGAACAGAATCAAGTGAATTTGTCCGACGTCTACCCAGCGACGTCGGACATGCAACCTGTCTGAAGTCTTGTCTTCCATTTGTGTTGTGGCCAATTGTGGAAAAAAAAAAAAAGCAGAACTTTACACTTTGGATAACTCAAACCCTTACAGTGACAAGCAGAACAGAATTCTTGTAGTCTTGAGGTAAAAACTACAAATCACAAGATGTCCCCTGGCAAGATGTCCCCCCTGGTGCCGTGTGGAGAAAGGGGTCCTGGGGACATGTCCAGAGACTGCTCTAGTCTGGGACGATGCATTTAATTAGGAGATGAAGGCGGGTGGTCTACCCTACTGAAGCTATGATGCATTTTTCCGTGCTTATTTTTGTATTCTGCCACAGCAGGTATTTTCAAAGTGCGACCCGTGGGTCGCCAGTGATGGAAACATGATGAGTTTGCTCATACAGCTCCACACATGTCCACTGGGAGCTGACCAGTACAAGTACAGGACAGAAGCAGCTGGAGCTGGAGGTCTGCAGAAGCAGCTGGAGCTTCCATGCCTTGCTAAAAGGCACCTTGACAGCATTTACTGAGGAGGGGAAAGTGTTACTCATTCATTTTCCCCAGCCACATTTTTTTCAAGCAGTCCGGGGATTCAACATGGCTCTATGTTGTATCTCCTGTCTCCAGGCCACTGCCATAAGTTTGACAGTTTAGCTCTGTGTCTGCAAGGACAGCCATTGTGTGTCATCATGAAGGATCTTGTAAGCATATTGAAAGGATCATACATAACAGGCTGTTAAAGATGGAGATGTGAGACAACCTCTGTATATTTTATGAAGCACTTGTAAATATGTTTAATGACATGCATCACCATATTTCACTGGTTTACAAGGTAGGAAAGCTGTTGGCAAATTAAAATCATGTCATGATGCTGTGGCAACTGAATACTAGTAATAATAGTAAGAATAAGAATAATCAGCATCATTATTATTAACATTATTATAACTGACTTTGTCATAAGTTACCAAACATTATATTTAACACCTCAACACTGGACAGAATTTGGGGTCTATAATTGGAATAGTCCAGTCTGAAAATGTACAACATGTGACCCCAATCACGGCTGGGAGAAGTTTGGAATGAAATCCTACAGGAGACAGGCATAGTCATCTGATGTGTGTGTGCAGGATTGACTGAGTGAGTGTGTAATGGAGCCAGAGACAGTTATATCTGCTGACAGCCAGTACTTTGTGCCAGTGTTCACTATCTTTAATTCTGACTATTTTCATGCTCAACAGTTCCATGCATTTAATGTTTCCCCTTGAATTTAAATCTTGTGGACGGTGGAAACGGTGGAAAAGCCATCAAAATAGCACTACCTTACACTGAAACCTCTCCAAACCCAGACTAATGAAACTGTATGAGGTTGAACAGCTTGAGGCAGGGTGAGCCACCTCACCATTCAAACATGCCTTTAAGGAAAGGGAAAAAAAGAATGTGACTTAACCCTTCTTCATCATATTAGAAATGGATGAAATCTATTTAGCACCATCGCTTGTAGGTCAAGATCAAATTCGTGAACTCAGAAGTCTGGATGGTCTAGAAACCATTCTAGACCTTTCATCAAACTGCTGCTCTGTACATCATTTGGTGTGTTTTACATCCCATGGGCAGCAGATCATGTGGGGCATGAAATTACGGTGGGAGATACTGCCACCATGTGGAAATAGAGCATTTCTGGTTCAATGCAGACATAATATAAACTAATTTCAGTTTTGTTTTTTTGTTTTTTGTTTTTTTGCTACTGCCCCTTGATAATTTGCTAGTTCCATTCTTTGCCAGATTTTTGAAAGAAATCAAGTGAATTAGCTGAGGTATCAGCGGGTGAAAATCACACTGCAGCATATTGTATGGCCACAAGCTAAACCCAGCAGCCTCCAACCCTCCAATGAATGATCACACACAAAATTCGTTTTCATGCACTTCTTTAATATATCAGTTTTTCATATTCACAACAAATACATTAAGCTCTTTCTCCTTATGATACAGCCTTAAATATTTTTACACAAACATTTTTTTCTCAGAAGTCCACCTATCAAAATGTCTTTATCTTTGTCTCTTCATTTCATTAACATTTTGTATCTCATTTTGTGTAGTCTCCATGCCTCCTAGCAAACTGACAGTATTTCCTTTGTACAGCTATTTACAGGTGAAAAAAAAAAAATCTCCCAAAAGTTTTTAATGATAGTTCTCAGTTGAAAGGGATTGTTGGGTTTAAGGTGCAGGCAAGGAAGAAAGGGGAGGAGGTGGGGGTGGGAATTGCTGGGGGATGAAAAGAAAAAAGGTTTAACACAAAGTTTTACAAGAAGCAGGCCAGAGGCGGCCTGGCAAGAGGTGGGTGGTGGAGAGGAAACCCTCTGGGATGTAGGTCGTTGGCTCCTGTAGCTTCAATGGAGTAATGCTTTTAGAAGATAGAGGATATACCTCTGTAACAGCATTCTCATAGAAAATAAAGATCTCTAAGTAAAATAAATACAGCACTCTGAAAGACATTACTGTTTAATTCCTCAGGTCCCATCATCTGAACAGTGAACTGACAGACTAATCTGAAAATGTGCAACACCATACCCCAGTAGGCCCGCAGCAGAGCACCGCCACGGGGATCTGCATCAGGCTTCAACTGATCCCGGGTTTTTGAAGGCCAATACTGATATTTTTGTACCGAAGCTGCTGATAGCGGATAGATACTTTGTGCTGATATTCATTAATATCTTAAAATTGACAATGTCCATGCCCCAGAAGCTCCATCATAAAGGATTCAGTGTTTTCCTGCCTTTTTTTTTTTTTTTTTGGCAGAGTCTAAACAACAATTACATCATCAAGCAACATGAAAGTTTCCATTAAAACTCAACAAATTAAATTCTTTTAGGTGGTTAGCAGCTCCTTAAAGGGATAGTTCATCCATTTTGAAAAATGTGTTTCACTTCCCCTCCAGCTGCTGCGCAGGACAGTAGCACTTCCTTCCTCTCACTGATACAGAGTGCTGGATACTCGAAATGCTAATCATCAAATTAAATGAAATGTATTAGTTAAATAAATACAGTTGGAGGTTGATATGTAGCAGGACTTTCACAGCCTGAAATGGTTTCGCAAAATAAAAGATAAACGGTAAAATCATGTAGTAAACTGTAAAATTATGTGGTCTAAGCTCTCTGTGCTGGGCCTCAGTTATACCTGTGGCTAGCGTAAGAAAATAAGAAGCTAGCCACAACCTAGCTACTTCAGAGAAAAAAATATATTTATAGTGAACCCAATCTATGTCTATCACCCAGGTGAAGGCGTGGAGCGATGTCGGGTAACAGGGTAACATATACGCTCAATCATTGTATGTACATGTTACTTTCTGAAAACAACACGTGTAGAATGATGTTAATCCTTCCTTGACTGGATTAAAGCGGTTATTTATCAGTATGTTAGCTGGAAGGAAGCATTTGGAGCATCAAGCCAGTATCCAGCACTCCGTAACAATGAGAGGAATATAAGACCGCACAACCGCTAGGGGGGTGTGAAATAATATCAAACGATATATATATTTTTTTTCCAAAATGGGTGCACTGTCCCTTTAAGAGAAAATAAAATGTCATCTCAAGTTGTTTTCCTACAGCTATGGTCAGGGAAGAATCTCCAATCTCCAAGTGGAGGACCCTGTCTGACTGCTACCTGACATTGAATAAAATACCAAAATCAACCCCAAAATATCAGTCTAAACCTTAATCTGTAGCACTATGTGGGGGTTAGGTAAAATAACTGGCAGATGAGTTCAAATGTATCGGAATGGGAATGGAGACGGTATAAAAAATGTGTAAAACACGGTTGTGGAAGGGAGTCGGGGTTTGTTTGGGACACAAACAAATGATCCTTGATAAGTCTGAGGAAGTGTTATGCCAGCGGTTAGATGGCCTCCTCACCTGTGTGCTTCCTCTCCAGTCCCCTGGACTTGACCACAAAGTCAATTTATCAAGATAACAGCACATCAGTCTCAGTCTTTCCCTTCATATAATATCATTTTGGATGTATTAAGATAAGCTTGGGCTGCTGGAGGCATTATGAAAGAAGGCTGAATCCTTAACACCTTACATAGATCTTACTTTGTTGACACTTTGGCCAGCAGAATATTCACAGTTCAGCTCCTGCAGATGAATCGTGCATTGGAAATTGAAATTTGGATCATCGACTCAGTATAATGTTGTGTCACAATTTATTCTTCAATTAAAAAAAAAAAAAAAGGCAAGTCGCGCATTTGCTTCGATCCATCTCTACAAAGTGCAAGTACACGAGTCACAAAGACCAAACAAGCGTCCAAAGAAAGACTGGTAGCTTAAAATAAAGCGCTGATGAAAACAAAAAAAATCTATAAACCAAAAATTCACATAAATAAGTCAATATCTGCAGGCCTGCCTGTACAGAAAAAAAGGCAAACAACAACATCAAACAAAATAAAAATAATCTGTAAAACATTTGAGCACACACTGGAATGAAAAAGTACAGGTGCATGTGTGTATAGAAACTTAAAAGTGTAATGGAAGGAACATTTCCAACCTTCAAGACGAACATAATTCTCTAAGTGGATCACCAGTCTCTTCAGCAGGTAAGTTGCAGCTTTTTAGTTAGCAACCATCGGTTTCTCCTTTTTAAGCTGAGTGCAATATAAAAGCCACAACAAGGGAGGAAAAATGAGAAATGAGACAATGTCATTGAGACAAAAAAAGAAAAAAAAACAATAGGAAAAGCAAAGGAAAAGCTTTGTTACAGTGATATTATTAAAGATACTGTGTAAAAACTCAGCCAAGCTTAGAGAAGCCACAAGTACACACTACTTACGGCAATGCAATCTAAACCCTGGGCAGCAGCTTTGCTTCGACCGGGACTCCAAATGGAATAAGGAATCTGTCCTCTGCAGCTTGCATTTTCCCTCCCCAAGTCATACGACCTGTGTCTGTTTTGCAGGAAAGGCCTGATCCAGACTTTTAGGTTTGAAATCTAAGGAAAGAACGGCATCTCTTTCTTTCAAATGCTCGTAAAGAAAAAAAGGAAAGAAAAACAGGTCAGAGCATCATTCAAGCAAAATCTCAGTGGACAGAACGCTCGTCGTTTCATCACAGGTGTCGATTTTGGCTGAGGCAAATGAGAAGGCAAGATACAGTACTGTGGAGTTAGGTCAGCATGGGAGCTCGTCCGTTCAAATGGAAAGAGCAAAGGGCAAAACCTCCATAATGTTCACCGCTGTGCTGCATGAGGCAAGTGGAATTTCTGATGTAGCTTGCAGTTCATGGAGGAATAATTTTTTATCCTCGAATGACCCCAAAGTAGCTACAATCTTTTAAAAGGAAACAAAGGACGAAAACAAACAAAACATCTACAAAAAAAGCTCTGAACATCAGTGTTCTCTCCGCCAGCTAAAATTGGAAATATGAGAAAAAAGAAGTGGAAAAAAAATCTATCTTTCAAGTCATCTTCCTTTGGGGTGAACCCGTGACCTCCAGCTCATGTCGGGGTCCGGCTTGCGCCTGGCCTTCCGTCTTCGGCAAACAATGAGCAGGTAAGGGAGGGAGGCCGTGTCTTCCACAGCCGCTTTTGCCATTGGTCAAAGTGCAGTTCCTGTGGCCCAGCCGACCAAACGGCGTCCCTCCTCGCCAGAGAGCAAACAAAGAGGCGAGAGCTGCCTGAAAGCCTCCGCTTCTGCCGACGTCCCGCCTCTGTCTGCTTTCCTGTTCCGTTCC
Organism: Myripristis jacobus; assembly: GCA_900302555.1. Classification (NCBI taxonomy): domain Eukaryota; kingdom Metazoa; phylum Chordata; class Actinopteri; order Holocentriformes; family Holocentridae; genus Myripristis; species Myripristis jacobus. The sequence goes on from OMLB01021161.1 coordinate 21,792, forward strand.
TTTCCTCCATCCCTCCGGCAGGCGGGACATGCCACTCGGTCGATCCACAGAGCTTGCTGTCTCCTCCTCAAAATTGGTTTGGTTTGAATATCTTTAGGTCTTTGTTGTTTTGTTTATTCTTTTGTGTCATTCAAGTTTCTCTCTCTTTTTTTCTTCTTCTTTATAAATTCAATTTTGTTTGATGCCGTGGCTGTTCGCCCTACCGGACAGCTTTGTCAAAAGGACTCCACTGAGGCTATCTTCTTCAGGTTGAGAGAGAAAGAAAATAGCACATTCTTTGAGACTAGATTTTTTTTCAGTAATGAATGAATCCACCGCAGGAACACAAGACTTTTTGAGAAGTGATGAGGAATGGACTGGTGGAATCTGCAGCACTTATTTAAATGCCGAAAACTCCCCTGTAAGACAGAGAGACAGTAAGCAGCCGTCAGTAAGCAAACCCTCAGCACAACTGCAGCAGCCATAAGCATTTCAGTCAGGCAGTTTAGTGTCGGGGCATCTTCTCACCACTGCTCAAACAAGCCAGTTCAAACAGGGAAGCAGTAATAGAGTGCTGGATGGTGCCAGCACCAAGCTTGTGATTACCGATGACAAACAAAATAAATGATAAGATAACCTGTGGCCCGCTGGATGGCAAGTTTCTTTCATCAAGTTTCCTGATGCATTTCTGGACAGAAATAAAGTCATACTGACACTCTCCAAGTGTAGCATGTTGCTCCATTGGAGCACAAGTTCAAAACTAACTAAATGCTTCCAATTCGTATTTATTTATTTAGCACCATTAGCACCGTCTGACTCAAAGACAGCCAGAGCTCGCGGTGCGACCACAGTAGAAAGCAGGCTAAGGTTGGTTGCAGTGGAATGCATTCAGCTACCTGGTGGACTACTACTTTGTCTCTGTATTACTACACTACAGCTCAGTGCTGTATGTGTGCTAACACACCTGGCACAAGAAGCCGTTGTGTAGTGATACAGAGACAAAGTAATTCCACCAGTTAGCAAGCAAGAATGCTGGGAAAGAGCATCAATAATGAATACCAAACAAACATGTGCTGTTGTGCATCCTTCAAAATAGTTTTTCAGTTTTGGTTCATTGCCTGAACTTGTGTTGTTTGCTGGGTCAGATCCTCTTTATTCACTCATTTTGGAGGATAACACTCCTGTTGAAGCAGGCCCTTTGTTCCGCTGTCTCTCTCTGCAGCCTGCCGCAGCAGCACCTTTGGGGTGCTCGGTATATGCTTTTCATTCATTTATTCATGTATTTCAATAAACATTCATGCAGTAAATGTCTACTCTGTAGTGTCCATTATTGTGTTTGGTTTTGGAGCCAGCCGTAACAACCTGGTCTCAACTTGTAGTTATTATGTTACGGCTGGCTCCAGCACCAAACACAATAGTGGACATGACATCAAGGTAGAGGTGTACTGCATGAATGTTTATTGTCGTACATGAATAAATGAATGAAAAGCATATGCCAAGCAACACCGCAGGGTGGAGAGAGAGAGGGAAAGCTGAACAGAGGACCACAAACCAGCCTGTCAATCAGCTGATCAGGCTGGAGCTGGAACCAGGAAACACCAGGACCAATCAGGATGTCACACTGGGCAAAAGAGGACAATTAGATGGACTGGCATTTGATCAGGCGTTTTATAGCCATCACTTAAAAACACCTGGACTGGGCCATCATGCCAGTCTTTGATAATAGTCTGGGACATCCTTATTGCCAATTCTCTGATTTTAAATGCATATTTACTTGCAAACAATGCATATTCATGCATTGTTGGTCGTCCTACAGACAACCTGTACAAATCAATTCCATAGTCACTAATCAAATACCATCTATACATCAGACTAATCTTCATTTACATGGATTTCTGAGTTTGGGTGTGAGCTTACCATAGCCGCCGGCCTGGATGGGGGTTTTGGGTGAGGCGCAGGCGTACAGGCTGAAATCCTCCGTCTGGAAACCGGCCCGGTTCAATGAAGGCTCCGAGGCGCTGCGGTGGATTTTGGGTAACGAGCGAGCCAGCAGCTCAATGGATGCCAAGATCTGACATGATACACACAGCAGCCACCAGGTCACTTGTCAAAATCATCATCATGATCATTGTTAGAAAAGAAACAAAAACACAGAGATAGAAGAAAAACAGACTGTTGCCTCTGACAAGAAAGAAAGAGTCACTGCCCCACTTTTCCATTTCTTTCCATTTGTAAAACTCTGAGGCCATCTGGTGGTAGATCCAGTTATGACCGTGTAAAGAAAACGTGAGAGCAAAGGATACTGTAAAAAAGCAAAAATAATTATAATGCCACCTTCAAACCTGGCATTTAAAATTAACTTAATAAAGTTGCACTGTGCAAGATTGTTTTATACTCATACTGCCTGGGAGACTAAGGATTGCCCCTGTAATGCTGCAGTACTGATGGGGGGAGCCGGAATCCTGAAAATGTGTTACTGTAGCTACAAACTGTGATTTTTTTTTTCCTTTGACGATTTTTATGTCACCATGCTGACACTGAATGGGTCCTTAATTCAAATCAATTTAAATAATAAAAAAAAAAAAAATTAATTTAAAAAATGTATTTTAAAAAATAAATCAAAATTAAACTGCAATTACACTTAATTATATTAGCTGCATCAAAATTTTCAGAAAATACATTCATATTATGTAACATCTTTATTACTGTGCTTCATTTATATTTTTAATTTCTTTTTAATTTTCATTTTAACTTTATTTTACTTATTTAGTTTAATTTAGTTCATTATTTATTTTTCAGCTTTATGTATTAATTACACACCTCATGTTTAAGTATTAATTACAATAATTAGCAAATGAAACAGTCCTTTGCCCAAAGTTTGTCCAAAACTGCACATCAAATTGCAATACTTACAAGAACGCAATAATTACAGAATTGCAATGCATCGAATCGATACCCAGTTGTGGTGAATCATATGGTTTTGGGGAGCCTGTCACTAAGTGTCACTGAACTCTATAGTTGATGCTCAGATACTTTAGTGTTATTTTCGAGGCAAACACCACCCATCTGTCTCCTGAACTGATCCCTATAAAACAAAAAAGCATTGCCGTTTATTTCTCAAAGTCTGACCTGAGGGAAGAGGGGCCGCTCCTCTCTCTTCTTCTTCAGGCAGTCGGCCATCAGCCTCTTCATGGCCTTTGGACAGTTGCTGCGCACTTTGCTCAGATCAGGAGACAAGTAACCTCGACCCACCATGAATATGATCTGGAGGTGAGAAAGACGGGAAACCGAGAAGTCTTCATTTTGATAGTGTTAGTCTTTTGACTAAAATTCATTTTAGTTTTAGTCACATTTTGTTTTAGTCGCAGCAAACTTCAGTGGTTGTAGTCAACAACAAACAACAACAAAACAACAATAAAGGCTTTAATCTAATTCTGCTGAATCATTTTTCACATTTTTTCTGTGTAAATTCATTATTTCTTTTTTTCTAGCTTCTTGTATTTTGAATCTGGCATTTGTGTGTATCCTGTATTTAATATCAAAAGTACAAATTGCCCCTATACCTGTTCCCTTCCAACCTGAGGTCAGGAGCTGTGTTTTCATTCCTCTGTTTCTGGCATTTGTGTCTCTTTTTTATTTTATACATTTGACAAATATATTTAGTCATAGTTTTAGCCCAAAAAATTAACCCAGAAGTAGAAATGGGTCATTGGAATATTCACGTGCAGGCATCAACATCGACTCTGGTAATTTCGCTGTTAACTTTTTTTCTTGTTTTTGTTGTTCGTGTTTTTTTTTTCATAATAAGATACAGATATGGAGCTTAAATGGCTGAGTTTAAAAAAAGCAATGACATGACACCAGCTTTTGGTGCAATTTGAAAAGCCCACCGCCTCTCTTTGGCAATGTTTTGTTCTCATGTTCCGCTAACTGCTTTCATTAGCCATTATGTCTTTAACAAAGCCACACTGAAGCCCATAATGGACAAACTTTAAGAAAATAAAGGCCAGCCTGGCTCCACTACAGCAAAAACCATCCAGAAATCTGTTCCCACAAAGACTAAAGACCTAGCCAAACTAGCGTGACAACATTTTTGTGAGAGTGACAGAAAGGTGAACTGAAAGAATCTCTGCCCTCGCTGCCAACATGATGAAAAAGATAAAAAAAAAAAAAAAAAAAAAGATATGCAGCCAGTCAACACCACAGAGAAATACAGTACATATGGTTCATTCTGTCTGGAGACCACAAACTATGGTTCGAGTGATAAACACAGCATCTTACCTGATCTCTGTTGTTAATGTTGGAGTAGGGCAGAGCTCCAGACATGAGTTCGTACAGCACAATGCCAAACGCATAGACATCTGACTGGAAGCTGTAGGGATTCTTATCCTGCAGCCGGATCACCTCTGGTGCCTGGGGGATGACAGCTTGGCTTAGCAGTCAGAAACATACCTGCTTGCTCTATAAAACACCACAAAAAAAACCACTAAAGCAACTAAACCATTAGCTCTTCATTTTTTTTTTTAATTAAAAATGTGGATAGAATATCTTTACCTCATTACAAATTCTCTGCTCCGGAAAATAGTTTGGCATGACCTGTTCAGTTTTTCAGACGTGAGCTTTAAACAGTTAGGCAATCTTTGGTAGGGTGTTGGCTTGTATAGTTACCTATACAATATTATACACGCCAGGTAACTATACAAGCAGCTATACCCTATTTACACTATTATCAGTTAAAACTGGGGTCAGCTTTGCTCTGAAAAACAAGAATACTAAGTAACTAAATTGTGACAAAAGCACTGCAAAGTCATCTACCATGATCAGCAGAAATACAGGACGTAGGCAAAACCTCCAATCATGGTGGAACTGTACTTTAAGAAGTTTGAAAATGAAAGGTTTAAAATAAAACAGGAACAAAATGTCAAATAGCTTCTCACAGATTTAAAAACTACTACGCACTGGGTGGAATTCTTGGCCGATTTGTCAGGGAACAAATCATCAGCTGCACATTCTGGCCCACCTCTCTAAATTCTGGTAAACACACCACTTTTTCCTCACTGTGTGAGTGCGTCTGGTCTTTTAAGGATCTAATGATTTTGCCTGCTGCCAAAATCACTCATCAAACATGATAGACTGTCCCTCTATAATACCAGGATGTCAACCATAACACAGCCCAAGAGGAAATTAGCTTTGATTAGCTTGGCTAGCTCACTGGCAGGTAGTCAAAGGTTACTATGTGGTCACCTTCCTTTATGGAAAATAACTACCGCAATCCTACAATAACAATTAAAGGAATGCAATACAGCAAAACTATTAATCGCTTTGGGAATATCAGTGATATCACAGTAGATCAAAATAGTATTAAGCACTATATGGTCACAATAAAACACAGTTTAAGTCCCTACAATTAAGATTTCAAGCACAAACACAGAAACCCTCTTGTATTTGTTAGGGTTATTCTTATCATTCTATTTTTACTAGGATAAGTGTTTGAAGCTCACAAACTGTACGGCCCACAGCAACCAAACTTGGCAGACAGGTTCAAGTGCTTGCATGTGATTGGGGAAAGGGATGCTCCAATCGGCCCATCATTTGTCATTTTTAGGTTTCTTTTGGTTTTCGAAAATCAGAGCTAGAACCGATACTTTGATCAAATAATAATAATGATAATAAAATTGGGAAATCTAGAAACAGGCCAAAAATGGTGAGAACTGGACCACTGGTATGAGCTCAACAGCCATTGCATCCACTCACCATCCAAAGTATAGAACCAGACAACTGTTCAAACTGGTGGGACCCACTCCAGCGGGATTTGACTGTGGCCAGACCAAAGTCACCGATCTTCACTGTCAGATCCTCATGGAGGAAAATATCTGGGAGGGGTGCAAGTCAAGGGAAACCACATTTTGTTCTCTGAACCCTGTTTGGAGGTCAGTCTGCTATTATTACCTTCACCAGTGAAGCTGAAGTAGTGAACAGTGAATCAGGAAAACCAGTAGGATTTGGTTGGAATGAATTTCTGACAGTTGTTGAGACTCCACGGCACATGGTTGAGAACCACTAATGATTATGATGGAGCAGAAAGTAAGAAGACTGAAAAACACTGCTCAAGATGATAAACAATAAAATCCTGTTTTGAAGGCAGTAAGATAGCAAGAGTTTCACGGAAAAGTAGGGAAAGACTTGGGTGTTTAAAAAGGATACTGTTGCTTTTCAGATCTCTATGGATGATGGATTTTGCATGCAGGTAACTGGGAATTAAAATCCAAACAGACAAAGTTAGTCAAACTCCTACATCTCAGATTTTTTTCAGCTTTTATTAACATGGAAAGCATTTTTCATGACAACATTATTCTTGGTTTGAATTTCCATTAACCATAACCTCTATTTCACTGCGTGTTTGTGTGTGTTTAGGGAGGCAACCACTTACTCCATGCCCTGAGCGGTCTGCCGGGCGATGTCAATGAGCTTGATCATCTCAAACTTGGTTTCGATGATGTGCAGATGGTGGTAGAGACTGGAACCTTCACACCACTGTGTCACTATGGCCAGCTGAGGCTTGGTGGTGTAACCCATGAACAGCAGGATGTTCACATGACGTGTTTTCCTGCCACAACAAGATGATAACGCTACTGACACGACTGATCCAACTTTATATCTGACCAAATGCGTTTTACCCTTCAGTATTTAACCATATTCTATATTCATTAGGATTGTGGATTTTCAAAGGTAAATGTCAATAAAGCTGTTTTATATTTAAATGACAGGACGAGCAGTTTTCAATCCAGGCCTTTTTAACATGTTGATTCTCATCATTTCTAATCAAAGTAACTTGCAGACTCCTAAATAAAAAGCAGATGCTAGAACTTACCTGAGGACACCCACTTCATTCTTAAAGGCCTGAAGTTGTTGAGGCGTAGGAGCGGTGACGTTCAACATCTTAACTGCCACATCACCTATGAGGAAATGTCAAAGGTGATGAATTTCTACACCCTGCACCCAGCCTGCCAGCAACTTGAGAAACCAGTCCCAAAAGTCCATTCATTTTCTATGAGGCCTGTCCGCTGCAGCTCAACATGTCCCGTCAGCAGTCTAGCATGAACGAGGATTGCTGTGTGCTTCCCTGCTGATATTACAGGTACTGTAGGAGCTACTAAATCAAACTGCCTGTCTGGTTTTATTAAGTTTGGGAAATTAAACAATAAGTTGATGATTGCTGATGGACTGAATCACTGGTGAAAATCACTGGTGAAAGATTTTTTGGTGATTAAAAAGATTTTTTTTAATATATATTTGGTGATTGAAGCTGTTATGCTCAACTTTATTTCAAATTCATTTAGAGCCTGAACAGAAAAGGGTTGCCTGCACACCTCCTCAAGACTGTGTCCCATTTGAATCAAATCAAAACTGATCGTTGGGCTCAGAAGAAATGAACCGATAAGCCTCTTTCTCCATAAAAAGGACATCCGATTCTCACAGTCTCATGTTTTCTACACCCATTGATGAAAATAACAACATTAATACTAATTTTAAAATGTGAAATAAAATTATGCTGCAAAACAAGCTTTACAAAATATTTGAAGAGTTCATTTGCAAAAACAGGTATCTCCATTTGTGTAAATTTCTATAAACAATGCTTTTTCCAGGTAATACTGAAAAAAAATTCACAAGTAAGATAATGCAAAGGCAACGTTGTTTTTTTATTATTTTTCCTGGAGTGGCATTCATCTGTTTTTGCAAAAACTCCCCAGTTACTGACATCTATTTCTTCATGTGTAATGTGTCTTTGACCCACTGCCTTCAGAGGGCACTGGCTCAGAGCATCTAATTATCTTTCTTTCTTTCTTTCTTTTTTTTTTTTAAGAAGAGCGCTAAGGCTCTGCCATGGGGCAGGGTTTCTGCAGGGTCCACCAAGGTAAATTTAAGCCTTTTTAAGACCACTTATAATGCTATTTAAGACCTATTTCATGAGCATATGGGCCAAAGTATCAAGGATACAGAAAACCGACATGAAAAGATATTGCTGTTAAGATATAGTGTATTAAGATAGCTGATGGCTTTTCATCTTTCTGTTTTTCTGATTTCATGTTTGACTCTAAAGCCTCTACACCTATGTGCCTAATTTGAGCGTTTTCTTTCAGATACAGCAGCGGGCTTCATGCTCCCTTCCCAGAACAAGGACAAATATACCAGATTCACGGCTCCAGAATAAATCTTATTCACCACTATTCCAAAAAATGTATTTAAACATCCCAAAGTCAATATAAACCTGCCACCAAACTGTCTTCACCATTCACAAACCTAGTGCCACCCCAAGAAGGATGAAACCAATAAGGACTGGCTATTTACAAAAGTGTGATTGACTGGCAGGAGGATGTATATTATTGCCTAAGATGCTGGTGTGCTGAACACAGCGAGTATGCTGGTGGACTTACCATGCCACTTTCCCTTGAAAACAGTTCCAAAGGATCCAGAGCCTATCCTCTGGCCCAGAGTGATTTGCCCCTCTGGGATTTCCCAGTCGTCACTGGAATCCCTTCTCCCCAGGGTTTTCTGTTCCACAGGACACTCAGTCAGCAAGACTTCACAGACTTCATAGCAAATACAATGACGTCCCTGACTTGCAGACATGCTAGAAATTCTCACCATCTTATTGCGATCCTCTGATGAGGATGACGACTTGCGCTCCCTCTGTGGGCATGGCGACTTCTGCGGAACCTTTACATTGGTCAGTGAACCAGGTAAAGAGGCAGGGGGCGTGGCCGACAGCCCTGTTGTAGAGCCTGAGGGGAAGGGGGGGGTTCAGGGGTGCAAGGCCAGAAAGGAAGGGTGTAAAGAGGGGAGGCAGAGAAACAAAAACATAAGAAAGGTGAGGTTTATAGGAAGGAAAGGTCAGATATTTACAGGAAACGGGTTGAAGAGGTGATAGGAGAAA
>OMLB01021162.1:1932-20676 GCA_900302555.1 Myripristis jacobus
TGCATACATAAAGACAAGCAAAGGGTACATTTTTTGAATTTTAATTTGAAAGACCGATAACATACAAAACACTTTGTCCTTAATTCTCCATAAGTAAGAATATTGTCACTGTTATTTAACAGTTGAGAAAAAGTGTCCTTATTTGAAAATCAAGTGATTCTAGAAGCTATTTGGATTTTGAGACCTTAATGACATCACCCACGGCAGACAATCTGCAACTGACCCCCTCTAAGGAGCATAACTAATCCCACGCACAGGAGCTCATGGTATAGCTCTTCTTGTCAGAGCTGAAAGCCCAGTGCCCCAATGAGGCGGTCAACAGAAGCAGACATCATTAGCATAAAATCAAACACCCACAGAAAACAGCTTGTTCTTTACAACAGTGACACAGGGGCTGGAACACAAACTCTACTTAAGCTGTATATAGACACAGTCTAGACACAGCCCCCACCAGAAGGAACTGTGTTGAATTGCTAACAAAAGAGTAAAACATATACAACATACGTAAAACACACAGAAAAGTCTACTTCTGAGGGAACACAACTAATGAAATTTTTTAAAGACTATAAATAAAGAAAAGGACATACTTAAAAATGTTTTTTTAATTAAACCTTTGATTAACCAGGCGAGTCTCATTGAGATTATAATATCTCTATTTCAAGGGAACCCTGGCCAAGATAGCAGCAACAAAGTGTTTCAAACAACATACAAGCAAACATTAAAAACTCCTAAAGGAAAACATACAGTAGCAACTCACACAATTATATGCCTAAATAGACAGATAAGAGAAAAAAGATCTAGCTAAGAAAGCAATTACAATTTCCAATAGAATTTGCCTCCAAACCCTTTACTACATTTTTAAATGCCCCAATTGGCTCATCTAGCTGCAAATCTGTCTGCAAGGATGGACTTATAAACAAAGATGTACGAGTGAGCGAGTCTGCTCAAGACCAGTGAAGGCCACCGAACTCAGGTCCATTGGTGAATGAGAACTTTGCAGCCTGTGACAACCCTTAAAGCAATGTGGTACAAAGCCACGCTGATGTCCAGCCAATGCAAGCACTGAGCGCGGCGTGCATGTACAAGAGCACACTATGGTCAAGTACGTGAAGGTATTTAGCCTCAACCAGTTTTTTTCCTGGTAGCACAGGAAAGCTGGAATTTGTTTCTCAAGCAAAAACCTAGCTTGAGCTTCAGTTTCTTCACTACGTTTTCAATGTGAGGTTTAAAGTTTAATTATCATCAGTCAAAATACCAAAATACTTGTACAGTGACACCAATTCAATCTGACTGCCCTGCAAAGTCACAATGCTAGGAAGAGAAGCTGATGTCTTCCTAGCAATAGAAAACATCAATTTAGTTTCAAATCAATTATCTGTGACTCTACAACACCAAAAGCAGGCTGCAAACACACGAGTGATTGAACAAGGGTTGCACCACAGCAGTAAATAACAGGATCTTCAACATTAAACTGAAACTGAGCATTAGGAACATCTTGACACAGGTTGCTAATATAGATGATAAACAAAAGTGGACCCAAAACAGAACCTTGGGGGACCCCAGACGCAACATGTAGTACACTGGAGGAAGTGCCATCAAATTTAATGTGTCCATTCAGGGAGGTAATTTTTAAAGCAACCAAGTTTACTATGATCAACTGACTTGACTGCTGCTCCTGTACACTTCACTGAGACTTCACTTGTCTTGCATTCAAACTCTCTGCCAATACTTCTATTCTAATACTTGCAACAGAACCATTCATGTTACATATATTTTTTATATCAAATTTAATTTAAAAATGCTGTCTTTACATTATGAAAAAAATTAAACCTAAAAAACTATATTTAACATGTATTAACATGTATTATATATATATATATATATATAAACATACACCTACAGAAACCCATTTAGTCTCTTACCTATGAGGTCAGTCATTTTGTCAGTGACAGCACGAGATGCTCTGATGAAAGCGTTGTCACTCTCATCATACTTCATCTTCATCTCGAAAAACCCTGAGACAGAGAATGAGACAGACAATAAGCTCCTATTCAAAGAGGACACCCTAAAGGGTAAAAAAAGGTAATTCCCACAGATCAGCCCATCCAACTTTTTAGATCCATGGAAAGTGCCAAAACTGAGGTTAGACATGATTTTTCCTGTCAAACATCCATTCATTCCCAAAGGGCCTCCTGGTTAGACAGTCAAAGTGAACGGTCTGAACACTGAGGCTCAGCAAAAGACTGCTGTACGTCTCTCCTGGGTGAAGATGGATGAATCGCAGTACGTTTTTGATATGTCCTAATAAATAAACATTAGAAAAATCCCTCTACACACACACACACACACACACACACACACACACACACACACACACAACTGGCAACTCACGGCAACTATATGTATTTAGGATAGATGAATTGCTGATGGATCTCCATACAGCTGTAAATCTGTTGACTTTGCACAATGTCATAACTGTAACAGTGAATTTTTTTTCACCTGTCCAAACATGATTAATCATCACCACAGTTTCCCTACTAAGTAATGCATAATTGCTTGTCGTGCTACACTGTATAATATTTCAGAGCAGAGCTGACCCACCAACAAAATCAGTGTGGGCCCCTGGTTAATAGAAACTTTCCTCCACTCCTCCTCAGTCCCAGGGGAGTCCCCCAAGCTGCCTCTTTTAAGCCAATACTTAATAGTTGAGCCTCATAAGCACTGAGGTTAACAAGTGTTTAATTGGACATAAGCAAAGCACTCAATCATTTGGACAACTTAAAATGAGCTTATAACCCATCTTTCCAGGCCCTTGAAAAAGCCCCAAAAATAGTGGTTCTTTGTTGCTCATGTTTGCCACCCTTTGACAACTGGGTCAAGGGTTTCCCTGTTTTCCACGATAAAAAGACAGATTTCAAGTCATTGATTTACAATAGCTGACTCTACCACCAAATAACTTACATGGAGGGACAGCTCTATCTACTGGTCAAATCAGTAAGAGCAGTGATCAATGTCAGGTACATGTGACTGGAAATACCTGCAGCATCACAATAAGGAAATCTCCCTGAATTTAAGGTGGAATGCTTCGCAAATATTACCATGAGCATGCCAAGCATGCAAACAAAAACAAACAGACAGATAGAGAGTTAGCAAGTCCTTACTGTTAAAGACCACATTGTTGTCTTTGAAGTCCTTCCACTGCTGGTACCATTTTGAATCTTTGTGAAGTACCACGCCCATGGCCTCCCTGGAAAACACACACACACACACACACAAAATGCATTTCACACAGTGAGCGGAAAAAATAGGGTGTCACTCTGGGCACCATTTTAAATAACTAACACTGATCTTCACATTTAACCTAGAAAGAGAAGCATGCTCTGATTCAAAGTAACTTATTAAATGCTAAAGAAATACTGCAAATACAGATGTTCATCTATAAGAAATGTTAGTCTTTACAAAGGGACAACAAATGACTACACATCATTGTTATTACTAGCAAGAAATATGAGACAACAGTTTGCCTTTTTCCCAGTTCGACAGAGTACAAGTATAAAACCACCCTAGACTCTAATCTGGAGGAAGGGGTAGAGACTAAATGAATTTTCCTTGGTCAGATATGTTATCAATAAAAAAACAGCAACAAACAAACAAAACAAACAATCCTCAACTGGACTTTTAACTTGCACTTATTTTAAGATACACTTAAGAACATATAAGTATGAAAGTCTGTGTCTTTTTAACTATCAAGAGAGCCACTCCAGGACCTCACAGGTTAGTGTCTCAGCCCAGGCCACACTGTCACCTGACCAGTGCGTGTGTACCACAGATCCTCTTGATTTTTATTTCGGCACCCATCTTAAGCACATCTCAACCACTGCTGTCTGTGTGGACACGTGTGTGTGAGCCACAGCAGCTCAGCAAGGCAGCTGTCACACACAAATAGAGGTAACCAGTCTGACCAGGGCATCAGGTCTGTTTTGCAGCTTTGGTAATATGTTGTTAATGATTATTAATACAGACTGGGATTGTGTGTGGCCACAGGAACACTACTTGTGATTTTATAAGCTGAAAGGCATTGCTATCTGACCAGTGTTAGGGAAAAGCAGCGTTCACATACTCATTGGCTTCGAAGACCTTTGTGTCATCTCCTGCTCCCTTGGAGGAGAACTCACTCCTCTTCCTGAGTCTGGTGGGGGGCCGATAGGGGCCAGTATGGCCCAGGTCATCAATCTCCTTCTTTACACTCTCCATACCCTGAGGGCAGACAGGTAAGTACATGACAAAGAAGTTCAAATATTGAGGTTGTAGGTATAGTACTGACAAAATAACACAAGTGATGGAAGGGTTTCATGCCATGCTTAAATTGAAAGTATTTGAAATAATTTCAAAAATTATATTAGTCTGTTTCCAGTATTTCCTACTTCACTGTTTTAACTGCAGTTAATTCTATACTGTTTTCATTTAGTGTATTTAATATTCTTGGGCAGCTGTTAAAATACCTGAGCGAGGCACCCAATGTAACATTGTTGTTTGACAAATTGGAATCTAACTTTTTTCAGTGGACTACTAATGTTTACTGACATCCCTGTGATAAAGAGCGATGTAAATAAACCTGATTACAGTTGTGACATGGAATTTTCAGAAATAAATTATTTTTATTGTGTTGTACAAATGTGTTTTACTCATTTTTCGGGTGTGACGTTATCGTTTAAGGTGATCTTAATATGAGTGCTAAACAATTTAATTTTGGCAAATTCCAAAGTCCTATGATGTCATTTCCTTAGCATGTACATATAGATTCTGTTTTCATGTATAAATCTACCCGTTACATTTACATTTGTAAAGCAGGAATTACATCAATACTACAGTAAAAGTAGAAACTTCCTACCTGTGATATTGCTTTGAATGCCCCCGTCTTCCCCAGTTTCTCTCCACTCTTGGATACAGTCTCTGCTGAGGTCTTGGCTGTTTTGGCTGCCTCCTCCACGCCTTCCTTGATCTTCTTTCCGATGTCTGTACGACTGACCTCCTCAAGCCCCTGCACACAAACACACACACACTGATTTAATGGAAACTTGTGAGAGTGGATGGGTAAACTTGGACAAATACATGAGGCTGTATTATTCAGCTCCCTGCGATTTTACCTCTTTAACCGTCTCCGAGATGGTCCCCAGCTTCTTCCTCAGAACTTCAGAGGTCTTCACTGTTTCAGATTCTATATTTTTCTGGGAGAAGAACAACCAGGGAGGAGGAAACAGGGGTAAATAATGGACAAGTGATCTTTTAGAGCTAAAGCTACAGAGCTTGAGAAATGTGTTCCAGGACTAACATATTTCCTTCGAGCTTGTTTAAGTGCATCTGACTCCTCTAGTTTCTTGGCCTCTTCCCGAAACTTCTTGATGTTCTCCTTCATCTCCTTGTTCTTGCTCAGCTCCTGCTTCAGGTTGTCCAGAAACTCCCCCAGGAAACCTTTTCTGCCACCGCCTCCTGACGCATACCTTACCTACAGAAATGGGAGATGAACTCATTTGTTCGGCTATCAAGTAAAACAGATACATAGGGAGCTCCTTAAAGAGGTTTGAATAATATGACTTAAGCTGATCCTGTATGACTGCACCAAGAGCACAAGGAAATGCAGGTCTCATGCAGGAATCACAGTGTGGACTTATGCTTAATTTTTTTTTTTTTTATTGTTTTGTTGTTGTTTTTTTTAACCAGAAATACCAAATTACAGAAAAAAAAATGTAAGGGCCAATGTGGTCACCCCAAAAACAAACATCTTTTTCTGATGTGTCACTCCTCAGTTGAGAAACTTCAATCAAAACTTCTGTTGACAAGATTTACCCGAGCATCACCCCCACTTACAACCAGTGCAAACATGTGCCAGCTACCTTAATAAATATGTTCTGGACATGCCCTACTCTATGTGCATTTTGGCTAGCAATTTTCAACTCCTTGAGCAAAGTTTTTAGCACAACTATTGACATCCACATCCCCTGACTGTTATGTTTAGTGTGAGACCTGAAGACTGAATGGTCATCAATGAATGGTCTAATACTAATACTTCAAATTAGAAGAGCTCAAAACCTCTTCACATATTCCATAAATAAATAAATAAATAAATACAATGAATTGCACTCAGGAAAATCTCTAATGTTGCACGATGAAAGAAATGAAATGTAGGCTTGATCACACCCTTACCATTCATACAGTACAGACTAAGCACTGGGTGCCAGAAGCACTTCTTGTAACTTTATGACAGATGAGTGATAGTGAATCGCTGATTGTGGTAACATTGTTTCTCAAAGCTACAAGTCTGGTTATTGTACAGTAACACTACTTGGGAAAGTTGTAACACAGTATCTGATAGGACTGACATCCACATCCAGATGCAGCAACACACCAGTGCACAGTGTGCCTCATGTGCGAAGGAGGCAACTAATGAATACCTGTGGCGAGTTTGAGAGGGACCCACATATCCTGTAGACATGAGGTCTGTTGTGAAGGAGCAGGTAGGAGGAGCAGGAGGCCAACAAGCCTCTTCTGACACACATCTGATGGAGAGAGACATGCAAATACAGCCTTAATCAACTTCTGCATGCCCTTTAACAAACAAGTGTACAAAGACTCAAAGATTTGGAGACAAACACTACACAGTTATTTATTTTACTGATATAATTTACGTACGCAGCTCTACAACATTTAGATGACAATTAGAGCAACATTAAAGGGGTTACAAGGTATGCCATGCCTGCTATTACAATAATATTACGCCGGCTGACAGTCAGCATACAAAGCACTAAAATTCATTGTAATGCTGTTCATTTAATTAAAACGCACTGCTCCAACTTAGGACGCAAACCTATCATTATATTTTGAGGATTTACCGTTTTCCAAACTTTCTATTGTACTGTAATGAGGCCGAAACAGCGGCTGGGGCTTCTCTCCATTCAGGCAGCTAACATTAGCTTAGCTGTCTAAAGCAGCGTTAGCGTCCCAGCCGTGAGAAAAACTCTGCTTAACAGCGGCGGGGAAGCAGAGTGCTGACAAACCACGGAAATTATTTGTATACCGTCACCTCTAAAGTGTTATTACTCATGTTAGTCTGCAGAAAAAAATGCTCCAAACAGTGTTTACGGACTCACCTGGTAACACTGACACAAGGAGGTCGCCATCTTAGTTGTGTCGCCGGTGACCTTTTCCGGTGATGACCTTCGACGCACGCAGGGGGAGGGGCTTGACGGGTTCACGTATCATGCAGACCATGTACACGTGTGTGTGAACGGCTCCAGCTACAGGTACCTGCACCTTCACCTTCTTAACTGGACCAGTCTCTGATGACCAGTATTGCAATCTATGTATTGTTCAGGTCTTGTATCATACACTTGAATCCATCACTTAAAGATCTGCAAAATTAGTAAGTGGTCTCAGACTTAGCCCTTTGAAGAAAAAAAACATTCATATAAGCTCTAAAACTAATAACTGGACGCTTGTCTTCATCACAATCAATTGGTCAGCAACTACCCCACTCACATCTATAATTATTTATCTATCTACATCTAGAGAGAAAAAGAGAGAACAAAAAACAAAGTATTTCAAAATGTTGAGGTTTATTTATCAAAACACCTTATAGAACAAAGGCAATGACAGGTGCAGCATGACAAATAAAAGAAAAAATAAAATTTTGGTCACTAAAAAAAAAATAAACCTAAAAACAAAGACTCCAAACAGTAACTAAAATAACACATTTTCACTTTTAAAAATGTCTAACAAACTATGTGAATATGATGAGGTCATACAGATGTATACAGGGGGCTGAATAGCAGGGTTATAATGACGTAAAATAAGAGACAAATAACTTATGCATTCCTATCAATCCTAACATCAATCTCTCTTCCGTTCAGTCGATAGCCATTCATGCTCCGGCAGGCGCGCTCAGCGGTCTCAGGGCTATCAAAGCGGACCACGCCACAGCCCTTGGACTTGCCGTTCTCCATCTTAATATCAGCATACTGGACCATGCCTGTAAAAGAAAGATAAGAGTGATGATGTTATGAGCTCTCTTCCAAATATGCTGTAATAAACATGAGTGATCTTATTACTCTGTTTGCACACAGAAACAAAAAGGACAGGATGTATGACTGTTCTTACCACATGTATTGAAGGTATCCTTCAGCATCTTCCATGTGAAATCAAAGGGGAGCTGAAAGACAAAATCCATTCATTTAAATTCATGTATGGAAAGTTGAAAATAAACTGAATCAAGCCTAACAGTACTGTAGAGCAAACACTCACATTTCTGACAAAGATCTGGCATCCCTTCCTGGCATTGCCTCCTCCAGCTCCGGCCCCTCCAGCTCCTCCAAAGGAATTGCCTCCAAAGCCTCCACGATCCATGTCAGCGGGACGATCAAACTGGCCACCAACGCCTCCAGTTCCCATCCGGTCCATGCTGGAGCCCATGCGGTCAAGTCCTCCGGTGGGGAAGCGGTCAAGACCTCCTGTAGATCCCATGCGATCGAAGTTGCTGGCCATTCTGTCAAGCCCGGTGTTGCCCATGCGATCCATGCCCATTGGGGAGCCAAAGTCCAGCCCGGCACTCATGCGCTCCAAACTGGACGGGCCTAGGCGGTCAAACCCAGCTGGGCCAAGGCGATCCATGCTGGAGCTCATACGGTCCAGGCCTGAACCAAGCCTGTCCATAGTGGGCCCCAGCCGGTCCAGCCCCGCACCCATCCGGTCAAAGCCTGAACCCAGCCTGTCCAGATCGGACACACGCTCCATCCGGTCCATCCCCATCCGGTCCATCCCTGCCAGGCGGTCCATGCCAGCACCCAGACGGTCCATGCCAGAACTCATGCGATCCATACCCAAGGAGTTTCCTTTAAGATTGACAAAAAGGAAAGGATGAAACCAAAAAGTACCATCCAAGTCCAAGATGTTATCACCAGCACACCTTATGAGACACAGCAGGGGAATTTTTTTTTTTTTAACAAAATCCTGAAAGTACTAACCCATTCCTCTTTCAAAGGAGTCTCCAAAATTATTGCGAGACATGCCCATTTCATTTCGACCAAACTCCCTGTCAAAAGCACCACCAATTCCACGGTCCATCTCTAACAATGCAAGAGATGAAACCATTAGAAAAGTCCAGCAAAACGTGAAGATGTTCCACGCTCGCTTTGGAATGGCTCACATGTCTCAAGTGAGTTCTTACCGTTCATTCTGCCCATTCCAGACGGTCCAAAGCGATCCATGTTGTTCATTCCTCCAAAGTTGTCCATTCCTAGAACAGGAGAGAGATTAAGTCTCAGATGCCACCAACAGAAATTAATGCCAACAGGGACTGCACAGAACATACATACCTCCCATACGACCTCCCATGTTGCCAAAGCCCATTCCATCCATTCCTGAAAGTGAAAGAGTGACAGCGTTAAGACTGGGACTTCGCCGTGTTACTCCTGAGGTTGAGGGAAACAAAAAAACAACTCTAGAGCAACTGTTACCTCCAGGGCCCATGTTGCCCATCCCAGCTCCTCCACCTCTGTTAAGTTGGGCAGCATCAATGGGCTGCCCACCAGGCCCCAGGCCCAGACCAATGCCACTCAGGCCACCTGGGCAAAGAACACAAGGTCCATTCAATCCATTAAAAATTTAACAGCTCCTGAGCCATTTCAAATCTACTCGCTTTTGTATGAGACTTCAATTCCAATTAGGGCTGTGCCAATTACGATAGAATCGAGTGATCGTGATTGTGACTTGTTATTTTACATATATATGTAGCCTTTGTCCAATTTAAGTGGAAAAATAATGGCTAATATACAGTATGGCCTGTTATAAGCACAGTGACCAATTTATATTGGCTAAATTGGTAGGGAAGTATTGCTAATGCCACAACTGTACCATGTACCAGTTATTTTGGTTTACAAAGCAAATTCAGTCGTGGTAATGTTCATTACCAATAAATTGATTTTGCTTAAATGTGGAAATAAGTTTATACTGTAATGTTAAAACAGAATTAAATAATTTATTAAGATTTTTTTTTGTTTGACAAGTAATTGGCAGCTAATATTTTATAACAGTTAAAGCCCTAACCCTGATTAAGAAAAGCAGGTTAACACTTACGGGGAAGAGCAGCAGGTCTCTCAGGTGGTCCAAAATCACCTTTAGGCAGGGACTTCTCATCCTGAAAATGGCATGTAAACACTTTAACATATTCAAACAAAACCCTCATATCAAAGTGTAATTTCAGTATAGTCTCTCTTATGTACGGTGACATTTAAGCAACATACCAGTTTGACGTGCATGACCCTGTTGAACAACAGCTGCCCGTTGAACATAGCTGAGGATAATTAAGGAAAAGCACTGACAGAATCTAATTCTACATCAATACAAGAACGAACCCATGGGCATACTTCAGGCAGACCTGCACAAAGCGGCAGATTTAGTAAAATGATTTTGTTGATTACTATGGCATATCAAGGTAACCCTACTTTGATATGCCCACCAACAACCAATATTTAAGGATACAGACAGCTTGGACTGCTTCAATGGGCATGTCGAATGTGACCGTGCCCATGCCTCTGCTCTTCCCGTCCTTGTCCTCCAGGATGTCAGCCCTCACCACCATGCCTGCCATGCTGAACACCTCTTTCAGCTTCTTCCAGCCCACCTTGTAGTCCAGCTGCAGTCACAAAGCAAGACTGGAGTTAGTATACAATCTCAATATGTGGCAATAACGTAAACTAGCCAAACACAAGGCTAGGTTTTTTTTCGGCATCTTTCATATGGATAAAAATCTAGCTGGATGATTCCAGGAACCGTTTTATACCAAGATGGAAAAATCTCATCTGAAATGTAAAGCACCCTTACATTGGCCACAAAGACAGTGCTGCCAATCTTGCCGGCCTGCAGACCATGGATGATCTCATTGGGGATGTTGGGGTTGTTCATCAGGCTGGGAGGAATATTGACCATGGAAGGGCCACTGGGTCCGGGGCCCATGCGGTCCATGTTCATGCGATCCATGTTCATGCCACCCATACGGTCCATTCCACCCATGCCACCCATACCTCCCATGCCCCCCATGCCTCCATGGCCCCCAGGAGGGCCACCACCACCTCCACCCTGAGCCTTGTGGACTTCCCTCTGAGCAATCACACCATCAGGGTCCTGTGAAAAGACATGAGAAGGAGAAATGACTCAACAAAAACCCACAGCTGACAGTAAGAACAATTACTGGCAAAGGGCACAGCAGAAGTTTCACAGGTTATGATTTCTTGCTGTGGCCTACCTCTTTGACTTTCAATGGACGACCATTCAGGTTGTGCTTGTTGACCTTCTCCACCGCTTTCTTCATCAGTTCTTCAGTCCTGAACTCAACAACACTAGGAGAGACAGAAATATCCACTCAGAATACTGAATGCAAAACATTAAATTGGACACCAAGCATCTCCATAAATTTAGCAATCCGACACAAAAATGATAACACATTGAGATAACAAATGAACAAAGGATACTTACGCACAACCCTTTGTTGATTGAAGACAACGTAACAGCCCGGAAAAAAGTACACAAAAAGTAATCGTTAGTAAAAAGCCATGGTTATATTAAAAAAAAAAAAAGATGGATATTTACTTGGTACAAGGAGTTAATACAAGGAAATTTCATGCACATTCATAAGTTTAATATCACACAAGACTTACTTTTAAGGCCTTGGCCTCAACTCTTTACTTGTCATTAAGATTACACATCTTAACATTTCACATTTCTCACCACCAGACACAAACACAATGCCAACAAGTCTGGTGCATCCTAAATCCTTAAAAAGTATTTTCCAACATCCAAAGGCAGAAAATCCACAATGAGATGGGATTCCCTACTGCACAGATATTGGAAGTATCTATCCCGGTAAAGCAATTGAACAAAATGTGTTATGTTTAACAACCGTCTAACCACCTTGTTACAACCTCTTGCAAACTAGACCCCATTTATACTGAATTCATATTGAACGAATCCAACAACCAAAAAAGGGACATTGTCAGCTACTGCAAACCCACAGGATTGACTACTGAGAAACCTGAACTCCTACTATAAAAGCATCAGCCCTCAAGTTGACCTCAAAGTCAGTGCCACAGACGACACCAAAAACACCGACGTGTCACCGTTTGACGCACTCCATCAGGTTTCTGAATCTGAACAATCCCAATGAAAAGTAAAATAAAGAAACCCAGTCTGACAAACACGTTTGCCTAGTTTTATTCATATTTTTTTAATTCATGTGTTTTTGCACTTACCCTCGATTTGCCTTCTGCGTCCATTAAGTGTTCCACGTACGTTACCTCACCCACTACAAATCAGATTCCAGAGACGACACACACCAAGGGGAGAGAAGCCGAGAGAACAATGGGGGTTTAGAGCAGACACACAAGCGGGGCAGCCGGTGACTGAGCTCAGACTGCCAGTCCTGAGCGTTCCCCCAGCACCTCAGCATCAGCAGCAGCACAATATGGTACAGGTCTACAAAAAGCAAGCTTGCGTCTTTAAAAAAAAAAAAACAGACTTCTTAGCCCGTCCTTGTTGGAATCCCCCAAAACACCATAAGCAATGGATTGAGGACAACAACTATTTGAATAACTATAAGCCTTCCTGTTTGGATAGATTTCCCTAAAAACCACCTTCTATGTGAGAATAATTGACCAAATAGCAATTTCAAGTCTGCAAAGCCCATTCAACGCCTCAGCCCATTTCATAGCAACCCTATTAATACTTTGCCAAATGTCTCCATTTGAAACCTCAGGCTAATGCAACAATATATTTGCCCATCTGCTACATCTAAGACGAAACATACACTAGGAAAATAACCATTATCTTACGGACGGCATAAGTATGGGGGAGCAGAAACTGAAATATCTACAAACATCTGTTCTTGAAATAGACCTGTAACTGAAACACACAGAATCATAATTTTGATTCAGTGTTGACCACAGCCATGTCTTCATTCCGGTTACTGTGTCTGTTCGATTGATGGACATCAAGGACCAAACCTCTAGGGACAAGGACCGGGCATAAGAAGTTGCTTCATTTTGTAGACCTGTACCCCCAAATCCCCAACGCACATCTGTTTGGCACAACATGGAGATCTGCTGAGAAAACATTTGCTGTGTCAAGGTCAAACCTAAAAAAAGAAAATGCAATTTAACTCCACAGTGAATTGTAATACAACCAATCCTAGGTGCTCCTTCCTTTAAAAAGGATTTGTAACCTCTTTAAAACATGCTTTAACTTAATTAAAGCAAATGCCATTTGGTGCATTTCTTCTGATACACCTAAAACTTTCCAAAGCCATATAAATGAGCAACTACTTTCCAATAGGTCTGAGTAACAGCACATATTTTTAAGTCGGCATTGTTAAGAAGTGGATCAGGAGATCTAGGAGAATCCAAGCTGAAATTCAAAAAAGTTGCATGACAAGAACATCACTTAATTTGGCATATCTCCATATGATCAATAAATCATAATAGCACATGTTTTACCATAAATGCCGTTTTGCACCTGAGCTTTTCATTCCTTGCCTCTGGGCAAAATCATGTCACCATTGCAATGTATAATCTTTCATGCATTTCTTTAAAAACTGCAGCTCATTGCACCATTCAGAATGCCAAGCCAATGAATTCTCACATTTCTGGCACATCTTTACACATGTGCCGCCTCAACTTCCTGAGATCCACATAGGCTTTGGTAATCTCATTAGGGAATGACTTCTGTTTGAAACCCATGTTCACAGCAATTCTTCGAAATCTGCAGCTCAGTTAATTGACCGGACACATGCCTCTCCATTAAAAAAAGAACCTCTGCCAATCCTTTAACTCCAAATAACTCCGATACAAGAACTCAAGACACATTGTACAACTTGAGTCCCTGACCAATTCCCCAAGTCTCTTCAAAGCCACAGTGGCCCATCAAAATGACCTTGGAAAATGCATCTTTTGTGATCTCTAATTTAGACACCTTACCTTTCTCTTTCATCAGGTCTTTCAGTGCTTGCCATTTCACATCATACGGGATGTTGCTGACAAAAACACGGTATCTCTTGTTGGCGTTTCCGTAGGGTTCAAAGCGGCCACCTCCTCCTCTCTTCTGGGGCCTCTCCTTTCGGCTCGGCGTGGGCTCATGCTTTGCTTTCCCATTCATCTCTCTATGGAAACACGCACATTTGTTTCATTAATTCACGCTCATGCTCCAAAATTAACAGACATGGTTGTTGCAATTCACACAATTTCTTCATCACAAGGATGCACCGCTGGACACTGAAATTAAAAATGAGACTTCAACAGACACATTGCTGGACCTGACCGGGTTAACTTTAACCTACATTTAAGCTACTGAACTTTTAGTTGTTAAATTTCAACTCAGGTAGAATGTCTGCGCGCAGTATTAAAGGATTTATTCAACAGTAACGCGGGCTGTGCTGAAGTGATTTTTAATAATTACATAATTACAGAAAATAGCAGCAGCCTGGTTAGGTCTATCCAGCAAATAGACGGCGCCGCACACGCGCGGCCTTCTGTTGACGGTACCGATTAAGAAGAAGAAAAAACGTTTGATACGGCTACGTTTCCCGAGTTGTACAAAAATGCAATTGTTTTCAATATCCATGGTTCTAGAGTGGATTTAGCCGTAAGAAAGTCAAATGTTTAGACAAGGTTAGCCACGGTCGTCGTCACACGGCTAAGCAGCTAGCAGGCGCTAACAAAGAGAGCAGGATGAATGAGACAAAGTGGTTACCCCTGCTGCGGCGGCGGCTGCTGCGGCTGGCCCGCTTTCTCTGAGGCGGCTTCGGCCTGCTCGGTCGACATCTTCCTGCGCTGTTTCACCGGGTTACGTTTCGTTAATCACCTGTATGGATATTGACCGGTTCCCCGCACTGTTGAGCTTACTCTATCCGGGAAAAGTAGCAGATGTGTGACTGATTCCGTCGCTCGACTCCTCACGACCCAAGCTAACGAAATGGCGGAGCGTTAGGGGCTGTGCCTATTTATTCACCGGCGCTGAACAGACGAGAGGATGCTGGGAGCAAGCGGGAGATTAACGTACATCCGTTTTACTTCAAAATAAAAGGCACCATGCCATAGTTTAACACTCCTATGGTCTATGGGGTCAGTTTGACTTCATTCAGTGTTTAACGTCTCTAAATACATGATTACATACATGAGACATCGTTTTTAATAATGTAATGGTGGCAAGTGGATAAACATAAAATTAGCATGATTATAGGGTTTCCGTACACATATTGTGCACATTGGTGTGTCTCATTTTCAATTGTAATCAAATATGTTTTAAAATCTGAATCTTAAAAAATATATAAGGAGGGTAATTTTTTAATCCAAAAATCTATGGATATAATATTTTGCCAAAATAAAAACCAAGTTTCATCTGCCAAAAACTCATGATTGTTAAACAGTCTTTGTTTGTATGAAATCTTTGTCTAAAACTTTTGAGAAATTCTTCTGTAATTCAAACCAAAAAGAAGTGCTGTGAAAACAATGTACAAAAACATGTTCAGTAGTTTCTCCCTCACAATCACAAAAGTGCATCTGTTTATTGTTGTTTATTGAAGAGTTTACATTTATTTATTGAACAGCAGCAAATGTGTGTTGTGGATGTTTTCCAAACCTGAGATTTTTCATCAGTCAGTTCAGTTCAAGGTCAGATCATAGCAGCCCACTCAGATACCAAGCCGAACTGAAAACAGAGTAACTAAGTACAATTTTGAGGTACTTTTACTTTACTTGAGTACTACCATTTTATGCTACTTCATACTTCTGCTCCACCACATTTAAGAGAGAAATATTGAACTTTTTACTCCATCAACTTTATTTGATCACTTAAGTAACATTGCAAATTCAGATTAGCTAGCCTGCCCCGGAGCAGGCTAGCTTTCAGGGCAGGTTCAGGATTGGTTTCCTATCCCGATGAGAGGTGAACCAGCTTTGTGATACAGAAAATCCGGAGTTGAGACTGAAGTTATCTCGCTAACGCCTCAATCCTGCTTCGTGATACAGGCCTCAGCTGCAAGAGTTGTGTTGGCAAGCTACAGTGTCAGCTGACAGGTAGACAGAAAGCACAGGTTGCTCAGATGAGGAAGTGAGGCTGCTGATTAGGGCTGGGACAGTATGCAGATCTCCTGATTCAATACTATTATGATACTTGGATGATGATTTGATATGGATTGTGATTATGTTTTTTCAATTATGCTCTAGTTTGTAGATGTAAAGTTTCATGAGGCTGATTATCCTGAAGGTCACAATGTCATTTTATACGGTGATGCCAAGTTGCAAAAAAATGGTCTCACTACAATGAAATGGCTACTACTGGGGCTAACGTCATCTCACATGAATAAAATGTGGCTCACTGAATCCACAGGAATCTCAGCTTTCCAGTCAAACTCAGTTCATGCAACTCCAAAACTGTTTAGGCCCCAGTGTGCTGAAATACACCATTGAAAAATTATGTTTTAAGATTTCTTTTAAAGGTGTTTACAGATTGTGACACCTTCGGTTCCTCTGGCAGGCCGTTCAGAAGACCACAGACACTTAATGCTGGCTCCTCGGGTTCTCTGTCCACAGCCTGGGAACAACTAAAAGGCCAGTGCCAGAGGACCTGAATGATCTAGAGGGAGCTTACTTTAGAAGCATGTCTAACAAGTATTCAGGTGCTAGTCCATTGAATGATTTGAACAGCAGTGAAAGTATTTTCAAATCTCTTCTAAAACTGACAGGTAACCAGTGCAGAGACTTTAGGACAGGTGTGCTGTCATTCTGGTCTTGGTCAGTACTTGTGCTGCTGCATTCTGACTGATCTGTAGCTTATTCATAGCTTTCTCAGGTAGACCAGAAAATAGAGCATTGCAGTAATCAAGCCTGCTGGTGATAAAAGCATATGTAAGTCTGTCAGAATCTGTCTGAGAGAGAAACAGTTGCACTTTAGAAATACTTCTACTTCATGTTCTACAACTAACATGAAGGAGACACAGCTTTTGCTCCTAAGATCAAACTATCTTTGTCTTAGGTTATTTCTAAAGTGGCATTTTTATTGCAGCACCCAGGTTCCTACCTTTCGTGGTCCATTGAGTAAATGACTTTCCTCTGTTGACAGTCCACTCATGTCTTGAGCCACGTTGTTCACTCCTTCAGCACGAATAGAAGATGTTAGGGGAAAGGGCTTGTTTATATGCATGATACAGTGTCTGATATTAGTCTCCGTTTTCTAGCTACTCTAGCCATCGAGGTGGTGCCCGCAGGGGTCCAAATGGTGGATATCCGCATTAACTTCACAAACTTCATTGGTCCGGCCTTCACCAAGGGAACGAATGTCCATGTGGCCCTAGTGTCCTCAAATTACAGCCACAACACTGGTAAATAAACACACAGCTGCCTCTGTGCGTATAAATACAGGACATACATGGGGAAAACAAAGAACAAAAATGCATAATAAATCATATGCATATATGTAAAAATCTTTGCAAAAATGTTTTAGGCATTTATCCTTTCTTGAACAGTGACCCATATAAGCAGATGAAAATTTTTTAAAGGTGTTCAGGTTGAGCCTGGGCCCCCACACTGACACCTCACCCGCACCATAACCTTTTATCATCAAAAATCAGTTTTGCATGACTTTGTAGGCTATTCAATTGTTTTATATATTTTTCTGTTCATCTATGGTCTTGATATTGTCTTAAGTAATACACTTAATTCATTTTCTTTTTTAGTTTACAAAATCATCCGGGAACATATTCCATCACTGGATGGAGCTGAGCACCATGTGATGTGTATTGGCACAGGTATACAACTTGCATATGTAGGCATACATTCATGGAAAGCACAAAACACACAGACATGAAGAGGATATCTTAGTCACAGTTCTATTAACCCTCCTGTTATGTTCACACTTTTATTAACATCCTTTATGTTTGGGGTCAATTTGACCCCAGCAGTTTAAACCTGCACAAAATTATTATAATTAAAATTGTTACCAAAGTTTATGTGTCAGGTACTTTATGTTTCTTTGTTGACTACCTAAATAGCTCTTTAAATAAAACATAACTCCCCCCACCCCCACTTATACATCCAGTGTTCCTATTACGCGACTATGGAAAAATATGCAAATCATAAAATCTCACTGACTGACCTAAAATTGGAAAGAAATATTAATTTTTGGTGTTTTAATGGCCTTATATTATTTCTAAGTGCAGATTTTTGTTATTTATAACCGATGCGTACAAAGTGTGTACAGGACATTGAAAACATATCATCATGTCAATTTCATGTTTACCTGGTAGTACCCATTAAATTAGGAAAACTCATTAAATATGAAGCTATTATGAAAACTCATTAAATATGAAGCTATTATGCATGGGGTCAAATTGACCCCAAACATAATAGGAGGGTTAAAGCTGCTTGCTGGTGTTCTTGCCTTGAGTGATTTACAGTACGTGCAGCAGTGACATAAGCTTGAAAATCCTAAAACACAAAAATAAAAAAAAAGAGAGTGGAAGGATCAGATCAGGATCACAGCCGCTCAGCTTCCTCCAGCACGGCCCTGACGCTGCACCCGATCCAAACGTCATCCCACCACTGAATGGACAATATCCATCATATTCACCTCCACATGTATGGGTTAGTAGGTCCCTGCTGCACCTTCTAGACTTGACTGTGAATGAATGACAGTGTGGCATCATTG
>OMLB01021165.1:0-22146 GCA_900302555.1 Myripristis jacobus
TGAGTTGAACTGCAGTCTTTTCTATAAGGTTTCCTAGAACTCTGAAGGAAAAAGAAATCTGTTACTGTGCTACATGAATTAATTTATATGTACATTTCTTCGTTAATCTTGTTACTATTCTGATATGAATTTTAACATAGTAGTCATTGTTCATGTTATATCATACAACCTTAGTACCTTGTTGACATAGTTTTCAGTTTATCTGCTTTATTTGGGAGACTTGTGGCTGAAGTAGAGCAATGCTGTATAGTTTGAAGAATTCAAGAGGGAGGGGTGTTGAATAG
Organism: Myripristis jacobus; assembly: GCA_900302555.1. Classification (NCBI taxonomy): domain Eukaryota; kingdom Metazoa; phylum Chordata; class Actinopteri; order Holocentriformes; family Holocentridae; genus Myripristis; species Myripristis jacobus. The sequence continues at coordinate 285 of OMLB01021165.1, forward strand.
CTTTGACTGACATATCCTGTACTTATTGAAATATCTCCTTTCCTCCGTTATGGTGACAGGGACGTTAAAAAAAAAAAAAAAAAAAAAAAAAGGTCATCGAGGTCCAGTTTCAGCAACTGAATCTCAGGCATGAAGTGATTTGTCACCTGCTGTCACTTCTGTGAAGTGAGTGTGTAGTTAGGGACTGTCCCTAATCTTAGAGACCACGCTAAACATGCAAGCAAGGTACAGGAAATATTTTTGTATATTTCACCTATTGCATTTCATACTCTTTTCAGAAGTCGTGTAAATACATATCACTCATATGTAAATGTTGTAAAGAGACCGAGGTGAGTTTGAGAGACATCTGTTTACACCTGTCTCCACTGTGTTTAAGTGTAACTTCAGGTGTGGAGCAAAGCTGTCATACTGTTGAACTGATTAGCTGCAACCACAAAAAACAGTAAAGCTGAAATGGTTTTTTCGCTGAAACTTTGAAGTCGGAGCTCCAATGAAGGATGAAGCTGTTTAAACCTCTTCATTTAGTAAGCTGACACTGAAATCTGTTAAGCTGACACTTTTGTTTTTCCTTTCAGGCAGTGAAACTTGTATTGTGTTTGACCTCAGAACACACAGCAGGGGCCAACATGTGGGTGCTTGGCAAAAGTAAACAATTAGACATTTTGCAAGTATCTGCAAATTTATCTCTAGGTTTTGTCAAGTAGGTGTAAACCAAAATCACTTTAATTAAAAAACAAACAAACAAAAAAACAGTAAAAGAATTCATAGGCCAGATGAAATTTAGGTGTAATTAAGATCACCTCCAAAAAAAAAAAAGTGCCAAAAGATATATGTGCTAAAAATGAAAGATAAAGAAAGAGGCCTGGAAAGAAGTGTAACCTGTGCTTGACTTATAGAGACTAACTGTGCTTTGATCTCTGAATTGATGAGATTATTAAATTCTTTCAATGAGATCTTTCTGTATCACAATGAGATGCATGTCGGTTATAGGTCGATTCGAGATTGGGTCCGAAAAAGCTAATACTTTAAATAAGTCTCTTCTGAGGGATTAGTATAACCTTAAACGAAAGACCGTGGGCATCACATAAACAAAATATTCATCAATGCTATGTTTTTTTTGTGTTGGTTGTGCAATATTTTCTTCGGAAACAAAAAAAAGAAAAAGAAAAAAAAAAAGCATCGTTTGCCATCATTTACGACCACAGTTTCTTACAGTGCTGATAGTTCAGCATCTCAGTTGCTGGTCTGTACATTTTTATTTATACGAGATTATTTCCTAAAGGATATATATATTGTGGAGTTTTCTGAACATTTCTTTGTGTTGATAAGAGTTTGTTGCAAGTGTAGCCCAAATTCTGTGATGGGGCTGTGGGGGAGGGCGGGTGAGGAATGTGGGCAGGGGGCAAATTTTCAATGTTTCGTGAAGTTTGCATTGGATGGAAAAGATGTGAATGAGTAAGTGCCCAGTTGTTTATCGTAGTTGGTAGACTAGTTCTGTAGGGTGTTACTGTTAAGTCAAGGTGTGTCTGTGTTGTGCGGTCTACCAATCCCATCAGTGTTATATCTATTATCTTCAAACCATGTGTGCTCATGGCTCCTTTACAACACTCACACACACACACACACACACACGTCATTCACATCATTCACACACGTTCACTTGAGTGTAAGCCACCAAGTTCATGATCAGAATCGCCGGTGGACTTAGGTTATGAATTCACCTTCAGTTGATTTGATGAGATGACCTATTGTAGATAGGATCCGGCTTTTCTTTTGAAAAGATATGTGCTTTGTATTTGTAGATGTAGACTTAAAGGTTAAAAAAAAAAAAACTTGAAAAAAAATCTGAGTCTGATTTGGTGACTGAATGTTTATAGTGAATGGATAGTAAGGCATGCCATGTAAATTATTTTACAATTGTATATGTCACGCATCTTTTGAATAAAACGTCATTGTTTCAGAGAAAGTGCTGTCCTGTGGTTTGAATGCATACAATAAAGGTATTATGCAGTTATAGCTAATTCTTTTTTTTTTCTTTCCTAAAACAGCTGGCAACAGACTGGATCAGGACAGGACAGTTTTTGCTCAGAATAATTTCATACACCTCTATATTCATTCAGAGCCTTCCTGTTGGTGTAATTTTTAATTCTTTAACTCCAAACAGCAACCAACATTATTACACTCAGTACACTCCTGAAATACAAGCATGCAGATCATTGTAGAGCAAAAACAATATAACAAAACAATAAGTGCACACATAAAATGCTAAAACTGCTAACTAAAAAAAATATGAAGTTACATAAATGCATTAAAGGATGTGCATATATGAAATGGTTTGTTTGCTTTTGCATCACTAGAGGTAGAAACTGTCATATATTCTGTTTCAAAAATTCAATAAACTCTTTTTTTCCTCAATTGTGAATATGGATATGAAAGCAAAGTAATAATAGATTAACAAAGTGGGAAAGCAATGTCATGTTTGGCAGTAGAGTCACAGCAGCCAAGTGAAATATAAAAGTAAAGTCTGTAAATGCTACAAACTATAAAAAATACTGACATATTTCCAGTACGACCAAACTAAAAAGGGAGTGTGTTTCAGGCCTGTGATTCACTGAGTGATCTACATCAGGTTTCTCCTTTGGTATTAAACCCCGTCTGTCTATGTGTGTGTGTGTGTGTGTGTGTGTGTGTTGCTGCGACTGTCCGTCCTGCTGTGAGCGGCGGCGCGCGCTGTCGCCTTCCTCTGTCCGCGGTGCTGAAACCTGGTCACGTGACCCTCCTCCCCGTGTGATGCGCGCTTCCGCCCCCTCTTCGTTTTTTTACTGCTTTCCTTTCTTTCTTTGAAGCCACACAAACAAAACAGCTTCGCCTGCACTTTCAATTAAACGAGGAGACAATAAAGACAGACAACAGGGTCGCTCTCTAAACACCGCGGATTATTTCCCATCGCCATTTTTCAGCCGCCAGACACTCGGGATCATGGACACCGACTACTCCGGCTTGGAAAACCCTCTGTACAGCGAGCTGAAATATTTTTGTAGGAAGATACAGGAGGCCTATAACGAGCTGAAAGAGGACCTGACACCTTACCGAGATGATCGCTTTTACAGGTGGGCCTGCTTTCTTGTTAGGCTACGTTATGTAATACCAATACAATGGCAAATCCATTCTCCTCAAATGGAAAATGCCCTTTAAAGACAAGAGACACTGTATTACCTGTGCTCACCATATTCCAGGAGCTACATTTTAATAGCCGCTGCTTATTAACCGTGATTATCCAGTTGTCATCTGGCATTGGCCTTATTACACTGACACCAATGTAAAGGCGCACAGGGTGCACTGTAAATTACGTGCATCTTCTCCCTTTTTGGTCATTTATGCGCCTCTGTGGACACTGTGTGCTTTGTTGGTTTAGGCTCTGCCTGAATGAAGCCCAAATATGGCCCCAAAAAAACAATGCATCATCAAAGAGAAAACCAGGTGGATCGTGAATAATTCATAGCTTAAACCAAATGGAGTCCATTCAGTGCGAATCGATATTTCACACTGGTTCTCAGTGGTCTGGTTAAGCTCTGATAACTAAAGCCCACAATTTGGAAAATAAGGCCAAGTTGATTCACATCCGAGGCAACAAGTGTCGCCCTGCGGACAGGAAAGGAGACACAAATCTCACAGTGGAGCTGCGGTTGATTTTGATTAGACGTGATTACACCGATTTGACCTTTCTGTAGGAAACTGTTAACAAAAAACTCCTCCAATTTTCTTGGCGCTGAAGTCGACCAGGAGATATCACTATATTCCGCATGCGTGAAGTGGAGCACGCTTTTTTTCGCGTCTCACAGCGTGTTGTCATTATCTTTATCAGAAATTAAATATATCGCTGTATACCAAATCAGATTGAAATTGGGGCAATTGAACTGAATTGTGAGTCACTTTGATAGATTCCCAGGAAACTGAAGAGGAAAGTAGTGAGGAGTGATACATCTTGCTTCGACTACACACTCTTCGGTTTCCTCTCTTTGCTAAAACCATGTGACCTAGGCCCCTCCCACTCGGATGACGTCGCTCTCCAGTTGTCGCAAACTGCTGCCCGCTGCTCGTACACGGATGTGGATTCAACTCGGGGATTTGGTGTTTTCTCTCGCCACTGACAGCGCGAATTTAAAGAAATGGATTTGTAAGTGTGAATTGGGTGTCACGGCTACACCGGAGATGTGTTACTGACGCCGCGGTGTGCGCTAAAAGACGCCGAGAAAAGCAGTGTCTTCGTCTTGGCTGCCATCTGTTTCTGCTAACTTTCACTAGCACGGAAGCTAGCAGTGTTGACAGGTCCACACCTACGGGCATAGACTCATGATTAGCTGACAAACAGCAGTGGTTAAAGTTGTATTTGCCAACATTATTAACTTATCAGCAGCTACAACAGTATAATAAGTTCTCAGAACGGCTTTTCTTTACTGTCATGACGCCTTGAAAACCAGGAAAACACATCACTTATGCCACATCCTTATACCAGATGATATCTGTTTTCATATCACGATGTTGATAAGATGTGGATTTATCGCCCAGCCCTAGTGTGGGTGTCCATTTGTCTGCCTGGATGTCTGTTCATGCCTGATATTATTTATTTAAAGCACCAAATCTGATTTATTTCCTCTCTCTGGGACAGACTGGCCCCCATGCGGCTTTACACACTCTCCAAGAGACACTTTGTCCTGGTCTTCGTGGTGTTCCTGATCTGCTTCGGCCTCACAGTCTTCATTGGCATTGCAGGTCAGTGTGAATAATAATATTAATGGGGAATAATGGCAACAAGTTGTTGGTCACAGGTCACTGCAACACAGACTTCGGAGGAAGGGAGGTTTGGAGTTGGTCGTTCTGATGTCTGATTTGCTGTTATCAGACAACAATGACAGATTATTACAGCGCTGTGTTTCATCCTGGCTGAGCTGCTCTGTGTATAATCCAGCTGAATGAGACCTTTTGTCAGAGAAGTGAAGAGTTTTTTAATTAACTCGCTGGTCGCTTCAGCATCCAGCTACTCGCTCACAAAGGAATTTAGCCTTGAGGAATTGAACTTGGCAGATTTCTTTCAGCTCAGTCAAAGCTGAGAAATTGTATTGATTTTGCAGAGAAATAACGGTGTTAATTTAGTGTGCCAGTGCTGCTTTCTCACAGAATTTTCTTGTTGACCAGAACTGTTTGGAGATTAAAGGTTACTGTGTTTTCTAGGCTATGAATCAAATGTGGTGTTGTTTTTCCTTGATTTTTTAGGTCCTAGGATTATTGCTGAGCAAGAACACAGTGGTGACCAGTTACTTGTGAAAAACCATTCAGTTAAGGTAAGACATTTGATGGAAGAAAAAATCCTCATCATGAGTGCAGCCACTTCTGCAGGACAGATTAATTATGTAAATATATCATTACCTGAAGCCTGTAGATTTCATGGGAAATTAAGCTGGGGAATTTTGGAAATATACCAAGTTGGAAACTTTTCATGGGAATGAACAGGACCTAACTGGAAATTTGGGCTACTTTATACAAATTGTATCATATACACACATAACTGTAAACATTTTGTTTTGTCATAAGCAGATGTGCGCTAACTAATCCAAATTTTAAAAAATGACCCATTTGAAAAAACCTATTCAAAATGTAAAATGAAAACATTTGCTCTCAAGCATCTCGAGCCTCTGGTTTTTGGATTTTTTTCTTCATTTTCCTCAATCCTCTCAGGTTTAGTGTGCATGATTCTGTGCAGGGAAGAAATTCAACCGAATTTGCATTAAATCAGCTTGTTTTAACCAAAATTCTGCTGCAAGATGTTTTTTAAACTACATGTAACTTCCCTGGTATAGGGTAACCTGCAATTTTGCAAATTTCCAGTGTATTCCCATTAATTCCTGTTAATTGCCAACTTTGAAAATTTCCAGAATTTCGCAACCCCCGTACTAATTAAACACAGCACAGATCCATAAACACGATAAATTACTTATGCAGGAGAGATATTTTTGTGTTATCTTGCAGCCAAAGGTATCCTCTGACTAGACTGCCCTCTTGTACTTGTGTTGTGTAATTATCACTGATAACGAGTGTCAGTCGTAACAATTATCTCATCATTTGCTCAATCAATTTGTGGTTTCAGACGGGGCCCTTCAGTCTAGTTTCTCCTCCGCTGACTACGTACAACCAGCAGCTATGGCTCACCTGTGTGATGCAGGTTGAACACAGCAACGGTAAGACCAGAGAATATAACCCTAACCCTAACCATGACTCTGACGTGTGGAGGGTCTCTGAGGCTGTGAGCAGGCGGGCATTAAAAAATGGCCTAAAAAATGTGACACAGATCGGATTTTTAATACCAGTGTGAATGGCAAAAAATCACATTGACTCACATTGAAAGCAGAGAGGTAAAGCTGAGGGCACATTTCCACATCTGGACAGTTAAGATAATCTTAATTTTCTTAAAATCTTAATTTATGGGAAAATGCTTCAATCAAAGCCCGTTTTGCCTTCTTGCACTCAGTCTGAGGAGCTGACAGATGGCCACCACAACATACAGTTCATGAAAGGACTGCAACACTGTTTTATTAATTGTGATGACCAACTGTCCTGCACATGACATTCTTGTTGTTGTTGTTGTTCAGCAGCATGCATGTTGTAAATGTGCGCGTGCTGGGTCAGATCTGCCCACACTGATGTCAGATGTGGGTCCCATTCAGAGATGAATGTGAACAGTCAAGGCAAAAAGATCATATCTGAAAAAAAAAATTAAATTGGGCCACTTTAAGCTGCTGTGTGAATGTGAACGTAGCCTTATGTGCGCGGTTAAAAGCGGAGTAAAGTCTGTAGATGCTGAGGGAGGGACAAACTCCCTCAGTTTTTTTTACCAGTGGATGCAGGTGTGTGTCCTCGCCAGCGGGTTCAGTGTAGCTGAGTGCTGATGTTTGAAGTTTTGATGTGAAAAAAGTAGCAAATCAGAAAATAAATTCATACCAATTACTTTTTTGGGGACCAAAATGCTGATGCATTTCGGTATCACAGCTTCATCAGAGCATTGTGACAGAGAATAGTAAAGGCCAACCCTATTCATCATCTTGTACTAATGAGCGGACAAGATGCACCTGCCACAGGAGGTGCAATAGGTGAGAAAGGTACAAAAGGTCTGTAACTTCCACAAGCAAGAGAAATAAATGGGTTGGAAAGATAGTGTACAAAATAAATGATAGTGTACACATCTCAAAAGGAACACACTTGCCAAATACTGATAGAAATAGGTAAACAATAAGAATAAATATTTAGAAAAAGTACTAAACAGCAGTGTTTCCTCTGCATTGATTTAGCAGTGGTGCATCATCACTGCAAGAGAAAATGTGAAATAAAAAAATTGTAATTTAGCCTAAGTGTTATCTAAAACTAAGTGTAGCCTAGATGCTGCAGAAGTAAACATTATATAATAACTGAAAACATTTTTTCTTTAAACACAACTTGGACCCAAACTGCGACAAATATGGGACAAAACTAAAATTGTCGCTCATAGCACCACAGCTGTATTGAAACTAGAGAGGAAACGCTGAAAACAGTGTAGATAAGTTGCCTTTGGAAATCATGTTATAAATCACAAAAGAACCACCACAATAAATATGATAATGACAGCTTCATCTTTGTCTCTTGGTATTACATAGACATATTGGCATGTGATGATTTGCTAACAGCATGTTGTGATCCTGTCCGTGTCAGTGGTCGATTTCCAGCAGAATTTTGAGATCAACGTCGAGCTGAAGGGAGTGATGCAGGATGCCAGCGTGATGCACATCAACAACAACGTGCACCAGAAGTCACGGACACTACACTGCGGGGCCGTAAGTTTCAAACAGCAACGCACTCAGTCTGGCTCTCCGTGTGTTTATCAATCTCTAAATCAACCAGCTAGCACCAAGCAGGGTAACACTGAGGGTTTACAAAACGCCATTTATAATGTGAAGGGAGGATGTGGCGCAGACAACAGTTGTATCGTCTCCTTTTAGACAGACAGATGAAAGTATACCCCAATTTTTTCCTGTGTGTTTCTGTGCAGAAATGTGATGAGATCATCGTGCTCCATCTGGGCTACCTGAACTACACCCAGTACCAGATCATAGTCAGCTTCAAAGGCCTTGAAAACATCACGTATGACATCAAGGTCAACTTTGTGGTAAGGACAAAACTCTGGCAGGAAATGTGCTCAGTTAGTAAAACTATTTCTCTGATTATGATATGTTTTTTCCTGCTGCTTGTATAGGAAAGCTTTCAGAATTGCCTGAGCTTGGCGATTTGAGCCAGTCACATTTATTTTAGTCTCTTTCTTTCCCTTCCTCATGCTCCTTTTTTATTCCTTCACAGTGGAAAACGTACAATCCCACCTTCTCTCAAGTGGAAATCTGGTTCCGGTTTGTCTTCGTGGTTTTAACCTTTATGGTGACGGTAAGAGGACAAGTTTTTTTTTTTTTTTTAATCATCTTAATTGGCATTCCGCTGGAGACTCCAGAACCAGTTTAGCTGCAGATGTGACAGTGAATAAAACGTACACGCTTAAATCCCAAGCTAGGTGTGAACCCATACACTCTATCTGTATTTTTTTTTTCTAACTTTATGTGAGTATATGTTGCATGAAGTCTGAAATACAGGAAGCCCAGTGTTTCCCCCAAACATTTCTCAGTCAGCGTTATTCAGAATTCAGTTGCAACAGTCATATTTCCTGTATCACCCTCTCTGCTGTTTTCTCTGCTGTAGATGTGAGAAAGTAGCTGGCATGGTTTCCACAGCGCTTTAACCACTAACTCATTCTTTAAATGTCCTTAGGTGTAGGAGGTGCGCAGGCAGCAAGCTCTTTTAGTAGACTGTTCACGATTGGAAAAATAAAGAAAAGCCAGAATAATAAAAAAATGAAATAGAATAGGAAAAAATAGTGGTGCAGTAGATTTACACCTTATGTAAGTGATATTGTCCAAATTTCAACTGAGCACTATAGCCTTGCTGTACTGTTGTTGCTGTTTTTACAGGTACCAGTCACTGATCTAGGCCTACTGTAATATACTCTTTTATTATGGATCAGAGGTGCCAGTGCTATTTTCCCATTGAATAGCATTTTTTCCACACAGTTGCCCTATAACTATGTTTATATTAACAATTTTTGCCTAGTCTGTAATGGTTGAGTATATGATTTAAGTAGCTTCAACAGAGATGGTACTTGAGTCTACATCTGCTTCAACCACGGATTGGTCATGTGGAAAATCTGTGTTAGTAGTCTAACTTTCAAACTGAGCGTTGCTGAAATTGTATATATCTTGTGGAAAATCTAAATAGAGTGACACATGAAGGAAAACATATCCTGCCAAACTGTTGCTGTTCAGTTCTAGGCTTGATGATAGTCTATACAGTTACATTAAAGGGAAGCAGTCCTATGAAATTATTAGATATGGTTGTGCGCTGCCATTAGAGACTCTGAACCGGCCTTAACTTGTGTCTGGGAGGACTAATATTTTTTGCTCTGCATGTCCCAGTGTATGTTTGCTCACTCGCTGAGGAAGTTTTCCATGAGGGACTGGGGCATAGAACAGAAGTGGATGTCCATCCTGCTGCCTCTGCTCCTGCTCTACAACGGTGAGTTTCACCGACTTGACATTTGACCCATCGGATCACATGCGAAACATATTGTGTCGTCTCTTACAAATGTAACCGTAGTTGTTAAGGGTGCAGTGAACAAACACTAAACCAGTCTGTCAGCTGCAGATGTGGATTGTCTCCTGTCTACAGTTATTATTTCCAATTCGACGGGCATGTCTGCTCCCCTTTCTGAAGCTCTTCCTCTGCTTTTGCTGCTCAGATCCGTTCTTCCCGCTGTCCTTCCTGGTGAACAGCTGGTTCCCGGGAACGTTGGACGCATTCTTCCAGGCTCTGTTCCTGTGCGCCCTGCTGCTCTTCTGGCTCTGTGTCTACCATGGCATCAGGGTTCAGGTGGGTCCAGCATCATTCACATGCTAATGTTACAGGCTTGTCTTTTTAACATATAGCAATGTTGCACTTGTTGCACTATTTTTTCACTCACGTGATTTATTTCATTTCCACAGGGTGAGAGAAAATGCCTGACCTTCTACCTGCCTAAGCTGGTCATTGTTGGTCTCCTGTGGCTTTCAGCTGTTACACTGGGGATCTGGCAAACGTGAGTTACCTCTGTCCACAATCAACCCAATCCCAACTATGAATTACAGACAGACTGAAACTATCTCTTCCTCTTTTCCTGGATTTGCAGGGTTAATGAGCTCCAGGATCCTACCTACCTATACAAAGTGGATATAGCAAACTTTCAGGTGAGTCTGTTAACCTGTAAAGACATTCCTTGAGTCTTGAGCATAAGTGTGTATCCAGATGAAAGCTACGATCCATTATCCAGTCTGTCAAATGTCAAATTTCCTGACTTTTCCATGACTAAAATGTCTAAATTTCATGATTTATGTGAAGGCAAAAAAGGAAATAATAAATAATTTAATTTTTGTGACTTTCTCTGTCTGCAATAGACTTTACACAACTTTAAAGAAAGAAATTACACAGCTTTAAAGAAACCCCATGATGGGTGGGAACACTGTTGCATTGGTTGTTCAGTCTTCTCATCATGAGGAAACAGACATAGATGAAAGGAGATAAGTAAAAGCAGTGAGTCGAGATAGTTGAGACACTGGTTGTGTTAAAGGAAGTGCAACTTTGCGTCCTCGCCTGCCTAGTAGTTTAAACAACCTGCATTGTCTCCCCAGGGCATGAAGATCTTCTTTCTGATTGTCGTGGTCCTCTACATCCTCTACCTGATCTTCCTGATTGTCAGAGCTTGTTCTGAACTCAAGAACATGCCCTACTCAGGTAGCACAACATGGCACGCCTGTCTGCATTTCATCTAGCTTTTTGTTGTATTATTGCAAATAAAAATCGGCTTGCCTTGTCAATTTTGTCTCTAGATCTGCGTCTAAAGTTTCTGACAGCGCTGACATTTGTGGTCCTCATAATAAGGTGCGTTTTAAGAAACAGTAACTTCCTAAATTCCTCACAATCAATCCTCCAAGTCTTTTTTTAACATCTCTTGTTGGTTTGGTGAATGCTGATCCTGTCATTCTCTTCCAGCATGGTCATTCTCTATCTGCGTTTTGGTGCCAAGGCTCTCCAGGACAACTTTGTGGCTGAGCTGTCCACTCATTACCAAAACTATATCCTTTCTCCGCTGCACGATTTTGACCACTGCTTCCTTTTATTGTGAATTACAGCTATCCATTTCTTAACCACTGAGGGATTGTTCCTTAATTCCAGACATACCAGCTGAATTTTTATCCTTCTATGGTCTGCTCAACTTCTACTTATACACATTAGCATTTGTGTATTCACCTTCTAAAAATGCCCTTTATGGTGAGTAATATAATTGAATTCATAGATGTCATGCTGGTGATGTTTTTTCCTCTCTGCTGCCATAGATGAGAAAGTAATCTTTTGTTTTATTTCCCAGACTCGCAGCTGAAGGATAATCCTGCCTTCTCCATGCTAAATGACTCAGATGACGAAGTAATATATGGGTAAGGGCTGCTATAGGGTTTAAGTTTATGATTATTTTAATTGTCGATTAACAAAAAAATGCTCATTTATTTATGATTCAGTGAGAATTTTCCACTGTGAACAGAGATGCTGTGTTTTATTTACCCACCTACCTGAAAATTTCACTAACGGTCTACATTTATGTTCAGTTTGCCTACTGATGGACACTGAAACATCTTCAACCTAGGCAATAGAGGCTTTACACATTTTACACATAGACCCTTACAAATTATAGGTGAAAATATTCTGCTACTTCATGTCTTAAAAGTTTAATACCAGGTTTAATATCATTTTTAGTATCCAAGGTTTAAAGATTATTACCAGGACAATGATCCGAATGCTGAACATGTGCCTAACGACAGACGCCGAGTTCTTACTCTTCTGTTTTGCAGGTGAAATTCAGTGTGACTCTCACATAATCCCACTGTTGCTGCTTCTTTGTCTTTTTAAAAGGAGCGATTATGAAGAAATGCCTTTACAAAACGGCCGTGCTATCAAAGCAACCGCCAAGTACCAGGATGAGAGCGACAGCGACTGAGGGGACTTGCAGCTGTCTCACCTGTCCTCGTCTCCTGTGTCCCTGTTGGAAACTGGGGGGTTGGAACTACCGTGTGTATGTGTAAATAAGGAGTAATGGCATTCACAATGCAAAGTGATATACTGTAACTGTACATAACTATATTTTTAAAGGAATTTCATGTCTACTGAATGTAAACTGAGTTAATGTCAGTAGCCAGTAAACCTTTTTTTTTTTTTTTTTTGGCCTTGTCTGTTTTCAGACTCCTTGAGAATAATAGAAACAGATGTTGGTACCATTACTGCAATCTGCAACACTATTTTTGCTTTTTTTTTTTTCCATAACCAACATTTCCTTACAACTTCTTAGGTATAGATGAACGGGAAAAGTGTCAATATTGATTGTGGGAGCTTTTTTTTATTTATAAAGAAAATCAAGGTTATTTTGAATGTTTTGTTTTGTGTTGAACCACTGCTGTCTTTCTGTGCTCGTACTGTTACTGTTTTTTCCATTCCCGTAAGCTCTCTGACATTCTGATGATATTGAAGAATTTTTTTAAAAGATGGCCAAAGCTGAGTACCTAGGAATCATTTCAGATTTTTAGTAGAAAATGAAAAACAGCAAGCATGCAGCAGCTATGAATATATTTGTTGTTGTTTTTTAAGCACTATTATTGATAAATGGAAATTTAAGTGCCATAGAGGTGATGGTTAATGACGAATCCTCAGTTTCTACCGATGTGTTAAAAACCAGGGAGAGCCTTAATCGCAGTAGGTACTACTGACTCCTTAACACTACTTTACCCATTCATTCCTTGTGAAGTAGCTTTACTTTTGCACTGTCACAGTGTTTATTTATTTTATTAGTTTGTTGAAGCATGATGGCACTTCAGTCTTTAGTGACCTGGATGGATGGATTTTGTGGAACTGAATGGATTTTATACAACTTTTTGTTATGACTGTAAAACAAACAAACAAACAAAAAAAAACAACAACAACCTTAAAGGACCACCTATCTATCTATTTCATAACCAGCTACATTTAGTTGCATCATTGGAAGGTCAGTTATAGTCTTTTTGCATTATCAAACATGATTTTAAGTAATCTTTTCCTCCCTGCTGTGACTTTATACTTGGATACGGTTTTAAAACATGAATTGCTTAAAAGTGTTTCATTGCTCTAACCTTTGTTTCGTGAAACTGGAACTTCTGGATGCGTTAGAACTTTCCACAAAATCAAATGTGTTTTTTTTCACTATGTAATATCTAAACATGTATTCTATTCAAGATGGTGCCTTGTCTTCACTTCAGATTAAGTTTTCTTCTGAACAGGCTGCAGTCTTAAATGTGTAAAGGCTTTGACATAAATCTATGTGACTGAATCCTTGAGTATGAATGTAGCTTACGTTGATTTTAGCTATTTTAAAGTTCTTGGAGGTAGACATGGGGCTTTGTATGTTGGAGGTACTTGTGATATTTGTTGCTTTATGACAAAAAAACAAAAAACGCACATGCAGCACTCTAATGTAAACTGACTGTAAATAAAGCTAAGTGTAACCAGCAGCATAGTAGTCTCTTAATGGATTGCACATTTAAGGGGAACATGTAAAACATAATTTATTCAAATATTACAGACATGGCATAACATGACATATTGGAACTTGAAAAACAAAGAATGCAATGAAACAGCTGCACAAACTTCGGAGTCCATGGTGGCTGGTTTATATGGCGAGGCCAAAAACACTGACGATGCAGTACATGGACTTGTTCTCCCATCTCACCGTGCACGTTCCTGTTGGAGGCCATACACAATGACTGTAGTGGGATTTTTGTTGACCTTCTATTTGCAAGGATGTGAGTGCAGAATGTTTTTTCTTCCTTTTTTATGGTTGCCCCACTCCACATCCAAACAGTAAAACAAGCCCACACCAGGGAGCTGCCCAATATCATCACTTCTCTATTGCTGACCACTCAGCAGCTTCACTTACTCAAGAGCACATCAATGGCAATTGCTGACAGAGAGGAAAATCTCTTATATTTAGAGCCCCACATCACTGTTTACAGTCTCAAAGGGCTAAACAAGTACACATCAAACAAGACAGGATGTCATTTGATAGCAGGCAGGAAAATGGGAGGAAATCTATGATTATATGACTTTTCCACCAAAACAATTCTGGTTCTTGAACTGGTTCTGGAACAAAGGTTCAAACTAAGGAAGTGGCCCATGTTTTGACCACTCCATCATCAATGGTGGGTGAGCACAACAGAAGTAAATCCTCTGGTAGCACATGACCCCACATCACCTGCAGCACAGAGCCCGACTCCACATACCTGCTGGAATAATTAACCTATATCTAATCTGAGCCTGACAGGGTTCAGATTGAGAATAATAACCTTTAAATTGTGCCGGTGCCTCAGCTGTTGTGCTGATTCTGTCCCGGAGAAATGAACAGGATGTGACAGGAAAAACACAGCTGCAGTGTGAGGGACTATGTTTAATTTTGGGGAAAAAAAATTAACCACTACAAACACTATTTTTAATCAGACCACAAAATTTCATGGTAGTCATCTTCATCTTTCCTTGTTGAATAATACATGCCTGCTCAGTTCGAGAACTACTATTTTTGGGTTCAAGCTTAGAAACACTTTTTCCTTCTGGTAACCAATCGATATTTGGTGGAAATGCAAAGAACACTTCAAAATCTGGTGCGCTAACCAGAGCAGAACCAGTTCTTTGTTGGTGGAAAAGGGGTAAAAGAGAGTGGACCCCATCCTGTGTGCAATAGGTGCCAACCAGGTAGGCAAATTTTCAAATTAAATTAACCAAATACTATGCATTCACTTTTTCAGCCTGTTTTTTTCTCAGCTCAAGTCTAGGTCTTTGAGCCAATAACTTTTCAGCATCAAGCCCTCATCTTTACTCTTTGGATTACTGCTCACCTGTGTATTTTTAAGGTCGGTGCTCAGCATTATGGATGCAGATAAAATTCCATCACAGTGCTCTGACATTATATGAGACTATATAAAATGTTTGTATGAGAGGGACAGAGGTTTTTCATACCATCAGTCGAGTTGTCCCAAAAGCATGAGCTGGCTGTTTGCAGGCCTGCTCCATTTTTCTGCATGATGACACAGGTTACTGGGGACAAACGTGAAACACATATTACAAACAAACACACATCTTATATAAACCTCAGAGCACAAGAACGACCGGTACAAGTCACAGCAGCCAACATACCAATGTATTTGAAAGGTTTGCCGAGTTTGCTGAGTTGACTGAGGCACTGCTCCACCACATTGTTGGTCCACTGGTTGACTCTGCTGTGCTGATAGGCATTTCCTCCGATGACTCCTTCTACTGACTACAGGAGCAATTTAAAAAAAAAAGCAATGTTAAGAAAAAACAGGAGACTGATCATCACACACTAGACTAAATGTAACCCATTCAATTTCAATGGGTGCAGCAAATATACAAATACTTCACACAAAACTCTAATAAAAACAGTATGGGGGAAATAGAATGCATTAATATAAAATTAATACAGAAAAACATACAACACACAAGTTATTCCTCTTTAAAGGGTTCACAAAACAGGTTGACAGGTTTATATATTCTTTCCATTTCTTTCCATTCAAATCAATGGATTTATGCATATGAAATTTACCATATAGAATCAATCAATGGCTTGTTTTACATAACTGAACACACACACACACACACACGCACACACACACACACACACACACACACACACACACACACACATATAGTAGTAGAAGAAATGCTTTACAGATTTAGGTTAATCACTCCAAAAACTATATTTGTTTTCAGTATGAGAAAATTTGGAGAAATATCGGATCGTCAAGTCCGGAACAGCCGCTGACGGTGGCTAGCAACCGTCACGGTGTCCTTAGCAACGGGGCGCTGAACCGAAACAGCAATGCTAATTATTAGTGTTAAACATAAGCTTTGTGGACACAGACGAACCAAAATGCATTAAAGGTGGTTATTACCTCTTTTATGATCGTGCTCACTTCTTCAACGATAAAGGAAGTCTGTAAGGACGGAGAGAAGAGAAAAACAGTAACCGTGAGCGTCGATTTCACACAAAGTAAGCTAAGTTAGTCAACTGACAGTTTGCATACCGGACAACTAAACCATGAATAAGTGATTTTGGCAAAACTTCCAAATGTAATATGTTGTGGAGATGTTTTTTCCCCCTAGGGAACCAAGTGAAATATAGATAACAGCTAGTTTTAAATTCTCATACCTCTTCTGTCGTCTGATATTCGTCCATGGCTAGCGCCGCCAGTGTCAAGACGATATTAGAGGAAGACTTCCGGTCGGTACTTTCAGAATTAAACCTCAATGTTACTTCAAATGTCACTCAGTTTGCAAATTCGGAAAAAAAGAAGAAGAAGAATATAGTCAGTTGGGACTCTACAGTTAGTGAAAATTCAATTGCCTCACACTTTTGGAGGCATATTTTCAATTCTAGGTGCTGCCAGTATACATCAGCACTATACCAGTCTACTATACTATATCAGTCCACTGAATGTCCAGCAGTGTGCCTTAGAGATAATATCAAACACATATTCCTGTAAAAAAAAAATCTTTCAGGAAATTGTTTTAGAGAGTTTGCTCGTTGTTGTTTGACCAGACATTAGTCATACATTGAATTAATCTTAATTAAAAATAAATAAATAAATAAATAAACAAATAAAAGAAAAAGGAGGTTGCTTGATGTTGGCAGACGTTAATGGGCCAAGAAGAACTTCTTTGAAATGCAACCTCAAATGGGCAAGCAAAACTCTCGGTTTAGGATTAATGCACATATTTATACATAATGCACATACTTTTTCCCCTAAATGTCTAAGTCACATGTCTTTTTATATTTCTTATTTCTTTATGTTTCGTATAATATCATTCCTCTTTTGAGAATTTGAGCAACTGCAACCGACCCAGTTTCTCCCCGGTGATCAGTAAAGTGTTTCTGATTCTTAAGTTGCTACTGTAAATGTACTTCAAGTTAACTAATTAGGCTACCATTTTTTCTCAGGTCAAAATATTTTGGTAAAGCATGCATAGTCTAATGTCAACAGTAGTGGAGGGATAAAGGGATACGTCGCCTCCTAGCGGCCGGTGAGTTTGGCAGTTATTTATAGTTTGACTGTCCTCTGAACGCCTGCGGCAACGTCCAACTGACGCACTTTCCTTTTGCCAGTGTTTTGCAAAACAGCGCCTTTGAGTAAGTTATTACATCAGTTTACTTTATTGTAAAACTGTATGACAAGTCACGCGTCATAAAATATCGTGTCAAGCGGGTACATCTGCTAAAAAGTCCGAGTTGTGTAACTTCCTAGCATGCTATAGCAGCAGCCTAGCTTCTGTTTGCGCTGCGGTACAAATTCCTAAAGTTTACTGAAGTCCAAGGTAGAAGTAATGCTTTGAATCGTTTTATACAAAGTTGACTCACCTGCTAGTAAAATATGCGCCATATTTTGCACTTACATTGCGTTCTTTGCAGTTGGGTGCGGTTGACAGTACGTCGTTGTTACAGAAAGTCTCAAAATAGTTTAAAAAATATTGTAAATAATTCAGATATTATATTAACACTGATTAAATAGTGTTCGTGAGTATTGTCATACAGTTTCCTACATAGTTGTCAAATAGTTGTACATAAAGTACTTAACTATCATGTACTTTATTTTGGAGGAAGTGTCCGCTTGGTGTCCTCAGTTAAGTTTAGATATTAGCTTCGGTTGCTGAGTGTGGAAAGCTTATAGCGTACAAAACATGGAGAAGCGCCCGATTTACATAGCCATTTAACTCCTTTACTGGATGTTTCATGTTGATGTTTCGGCATGTTGTCATTTAAATGTTATAAACAGTATGTGACAGTTACTGTAGGCCACATATAGTGCTCCAAAATGTCCAGTTTATTAATGTAAATGTCACAGCTATGAGCGGCTGCAGCTCTCCACCAGAGGGAGACAGAGCCCTGTGTGTTATTGTGAAAAGCGTCAGATCGTAACGTAAAACACTAATCTTGTATTCATGTTTAGACTGATTTGTTCGTAAAAGCAGTCGTAGTTCACCTCAGTTATACCGATTAGCCGAGAAAGCAAACAACTTTACGGCTAACACAGGTATAAAAAGGGTTTTAGTTAAGCTCGTCGTACTCATATCCTATTGGGCTGTGGGGCACCACGTGGCCAGAAACAGCTGAAAACATTCATACAAAACCGTAGTCTTCGAAATAATGTTTTACCTTATCTGACTTATCCTACAGTTCTAATGTTATGGGTTGTGCTGCACTTTCTTTACACCTTATCATAATGTGTAATGGAAAGAATTCATGATGAAAACCCTTACCCAAAACAGCGTGTCTGATAGTGACTCCCTCACTGAAACGATCAGTCGGTATCGCTTCTCGGCCTTTTGGCTAAGATCAAGTGTAGTATCTGTTCTTATCAGTTTAATATCTGATACGTCCCCTACCCGGGGACCATATATTAAATTGATTTTTGGAACAGGGAGATGGAATAGGGGCTTGCTCCGTCCACTCCACGCATCGACCTGGTATTGCAGTACCTCCAGGAACGGTGCACCCCCCTATACTTGTTAAAAATAAATATAGAGTTGTACGTATTAATGTCTATAAGTAACTTAAAGCTGTGTTGTGGTGTAGTTATGAGTCTGTTGTATTATGTTAAGTGCACGTAAGAAATGAAATATATTGGGTGATTTGTTTTGTGAAGCAAGGCCCTCATCTGTGTTCCAGTGTAATTGTTGGTGACTTTCTTTCTCTGTGCCACCACAATGAAGATAGTAGTATATAATTTGGTGTGGAATGAAATGCAGAGGAGCTGTGCCACTTGCCCCTTTTTTTCTACAGAGCTCTTCATTAACAGTGAAAATTGTACCTGTTGAAGTGCAGAAGTCAAAGGAATATAGAGTATAAAATTAGGATTGTATGAAGTACAAAATGAGAAAACTGGTAACAATAAAAAAACAAAAACAAAAAACGACACAATAATAAGAAAAAGCAGAAGGAAAACGGGAGGAAGACAGATCATCTACATTTGAAAAGACAGTATTTGATAGATAATATGCAATTTTGAGACATAATGGAATTAAAGTGGTGATCAAATTCATCAGTAAATGCATAGAAATTGATAGCCGTTTGATTCAAAATGAATTCAATTCAAGATGAACACAGCAAATTGAAGGAAGGGTTGGTTTTAGTTGAATGCAGGCAGTGAAACACTTCAAGAAGTTTACATCATTTCTTCAGTGTTACTTTGAAACAACAATGCTGTGCAGTCCAATGCTCCCGTTTTCTGTATGAATCCAAGTTTATTATTTTGGTTTTGTAGTCAGGAATTTGGTGGCTGCAGAGGGGATCTGTGCGAGAGGAACCCAGTCATATCTCTGTCTGTGGTGGACAAACACTGCACTGGATTCAAATGAAGAATTCACTGGGTGTAAGTTTACACCATGGTTGTTTTTATTTGTTTTTGTAACATGTTTAGATGGTAGTGTAATGGGTTTTCATCTTCAAAGTTAGTTGATAATTGTTTTCTGTATTTTTTTGTTCTTAGTATGGGGGTAAATATGACCTTAAATGCTGGAAGTTTACAAAACAGTCTCAAGTGGAAGAAAGTTGAGTGGAGGCCCTCTGCTGAAAGAGATCTGTTGAACTATTGATTTTTGCTTTTTGACAAATATCACTGTGTTCATGACTGGTGATGTGAATATCCTGTATCTATAGATAGGAGTATTGATGTATTACCTTTAAAGACTCCCACTAGTAAGTTTTATTCAAGAGATGTATATAGGGAAATTTGTAAGAGCAGGGCACGCTACACGTGGGAAACTGTAGGGGATGTGAGGAGTCTTAGATTGTACTTTTGTCCCAGAGAGAACATTAGCTCGTTAGTGCTCTTCCCCAAGCCGATGACCTAGTTAAATACCTGGGACTCCCCACCAGTCTGTCAGAACTGAAGAAGCGATTGGATGAGAAATGAGACATCTCCGAAAATCTACTAACAAGTCCTTGATTCAGTTCTGTGTGGATAACCATGAGCTGGATGACTGAGACCACAGACAGTTTACTATATTGTGTTATTGAATACAAGCTGAATAATTCATTGTTGCCAAATGAAAATGTAGAAAAAGAAATTGTGCACAGTATGTACTGTTTTGACAAACTGTTTTTCCAAGCTTTTTATGGCACAGCTTATGAAATGGACGTTTCATGCCAAACTGAATGGAGT
Source organism: Myripristis jacobus (assembly GCA_900302555.1). NCBI lineage: Eukaryota > Metazoa > Chordata > Actinopteri > Holocentriformes > Holocentridae > Myripristis > Myripristis jacobus. Next base: position 20,693 of record OMLB01021165.1, read on the forward strand.
GCTCTTTGTGGAGGGATTCATGGCATTTTCATTTGGTCATTGTACTGATGTTTACATATTGAGTACAAAATGTAAACAGTCATTTCTTTCATGTTGCCATACTGACTCCTGGAAAGTTGCTGTCTTATGTTTTGTTATTTAGCACATAAATATATTCTATTTAAATAGCCAGTAGTTATGGCTAGAAAAACCCACACAAGACAGAGATGTTTGTTATGGTTTTGTTGAAGATATTTCGAGTGAGCCCGTTTGTTTTGATTATAACTGATATTTGATGTTACAGTTTTTGTCATGTTACATGGACCAAGGAAAATAATAGTATAGTGTGTCCTAGAATCGAAACTATATTGTATATCATTTCAATTGATGCTGCTGTATAAAATTACAGAGATGTATTTCTTAACTTTTCTATGATTTGAACAAGGGTCACAGCACCAGAAAAATACTGCAAATGCATCAAGAGATTAAGGGACATCCCAGGACAAGATGGGCTTCCCATGCAATTTAGACTTTGGGGAGACTTTAGCACATGACCTTCTTGCTGTTTTTATGGATTTTGAATGACTTGACTAACAGTCTGACAGTTTTAGTGTAGATATGATTGTTTCTTTGTGAAGAGAAGGATAAGACTGGCTTGAAGAAGTGGATCTGTTCCTCTCTTAAACTTTGATCGCTAACATTTCTCACGTTTATCTTGTTAGAGGAGGTGATTAACCAGTATCAAGCCTTTGCCATCCTGAGGAGGAACATCACCAAAACCCTCACACTGATCTAAGAAACCTTCTGTTATTTGCAAGACATCCAGCTACTGTCCAAAAATTGAGATTTTGAGAAAGAATTTGATTGGATGTTGCACCAGAACTCTTTCCAGGTCCTGCATAAAAATAGGTTTCCCAAAAAGGATAACAGCTTGAGTAGGACTACAGTACCAGGATATTATCAAGCAAAACATTCATCTGACAAAAGCAGACAACAGAAATGGCACTGTCTGTGTGGGCTGTCCATGGTTATGGACAAAACACACACACACACAAACACACACACAAACAAATAAATGGAGTGGAGTCCTGGGAAGCGGTAAACTCACAATAAGGGGTTGTTTATGTCGACATTTCACATCAATGTTATCAAAACCACATGTTTCGTCCCGTGTCAGTCAAATCATGTTCATGTACAAAACCATCAATTCACAAGTTATTAGAAGTCCTGGAAGATTTGATTATAACAAGAAGCTGAGTCTCTCATTTCTGGGTGATAGGGAATGAGTTTTGGTCCATTAACTCGCCAACTCGCTCCTGCAGTATCTGAACCACTTCAGCCAGGATGAAGACGTGTGTATCATCGAGGTCCTGGATGATGAACTTCTTTCCCAGGGCCGACGTCTCATCCAGGTAAAGGAGGAACTGTTTCATGGCAGGATCACTAGTCCATTGAGTGACAGGAAGCAGAGGGGG
>OMLB01021167.1:2771-20262 GCA_900302555.1 Myripristis jacobus
CAAATATCATGCTATGGTTGGCTCCATCTGAGACACACACACACACACACACACACACACACACACACACACACACACACACACACACACACACGCACACACACACACACACACTTTGCTATAACTGAAAATAAAACGAGAGCTTAGAGGAGCTGCCACATCCTAAAACCACAGTATTAGTGTTGTTTCAGAGGCTTTTAATGAGGTTTGCAATTAAACTACAATGAAGTGCAACAGCATAAAATACTGCAATGACCTAAAACGCCAAAATCAGGCTTTGGCGTTATTCTCTCAGAATCAAAGAGCAGGGGCTTCTCTCTAGACAGATAATTTTGTACTGATATTCTGCAATCATACAAGGAGAAATCCATCACAAGGCTCACGGCAGCCTTAAAGGAAAATTTCACCCTAAATGAACACTGTTTAAAAATTGGAGTGTGATTTGTGACATACACTGGGTCCTATCTTACACACAATGCAAAGCCGTGCCACGTGCAACACAAGTGTCTTTGCTACTTTCCAACCAGAGCAGTTGTCATTTTCCCATTCAGTGCCCATGTTGTGTAAATAGTGAATGTACTTGTGCCCATCTGTGCCCATGGGTGTCCTGGTCTTAGTAATGTGCACCTACCTAGTTGGGTGTCAATGTGTATGCTCTCTCACTGCTTGTTACACACACAGGGATGCCTTTATGCACATATAGATGCCTTATTACAAACACAGGGGTGCCTGCTTCACCTCAGGGAGCTTTGGTGGAATCCTTCTGTTACCATAGATGATCTGCTTGTGCGCTTTGACTTCATGCACAGGCAGATCCATTTCCTCTGCAGGGAAGCGTACCTTCTTACCTAACAATGTGCCATTAGAGCAGCAAGGTGCAAGTACACCTGGCTTTTAAAGGGAATGGGAGATGGCACTCCGATTGGTTTACTGCATCTTATGCCCAAAACACACCCATGATTAATTTAGAGATTAGGCACAACCTGTTTGATCGCTGTGTCTGGTGCAGCGACACTTTTTACTGCTGTTAAAATAGCAAAAGTGGACTTGGATGCACCCTTAATGCAGTTGCGCCATGCTCTTCAGACTGTGTGCTTAGATCGTTAAAATAGAGCCCACTGTGTTTTTGGTGCCACTTTGTTGTTTCAGGATGTAATTCTGTTTTTATGGTGGTAAAATTGCTGAACCCAAGAAAGAGTTATACTGACTCCTCTCTGTATGCTTGTTTGATATCACTGCAAATCAGTACAACAAAAAGGCTCTTGCTCAGTTATGTTTTTGGGGGTATCAAACAACACCTAACTAACTAAACAAACCCTAACCCCCTTGAATAGTCTGTGGTGCAATGTAGCCACAAGACCAGTGGTTTTTTTAGTGAAAAACTCTCTCTCTTTGAGTGCTATTGGTCTCTACCTACACATATAATTGCATTAATGTATAACAGCTGAATGGAACAAGACTACAGTCCTTGCCTGGGTTGTTGCAGGTGATTAACTCCACCAAAGGAGCAGGACAGAGCTTATGTTTTCAGTCCATTCTGTTTGCCTGCTTGTTAGAAAGATCTCTCTGAAAGCTATGAATGGATTTGTATGACACCTTGTGGAAGGGTTGATCATGGAGCGAGACAGAACTGACCCTAACCCTAATGTCTCACACTGATTGGCAGTAGTTGAACATAACTTTTGGTGAATATCCAACATGTGAAACAGGCATATCTTGACAACTGTTGGCAGAGGTACGCGCTCTAATCAGTGCTTTCTAGTTTTAGGTAGTCAATTGCTCACTGAGGTAGAAGCACAGGACGCAGTATTTAGGAAAGTAGGTGCAACTTAAAACACTAAATCACAAAATAACAAGGAATGCACGGAGCATCATGGATTGATATATAACAGAGTAAGGTAAAAATTTCCTTTAAATCTTCAAAAAACAAAATAAAAAATAAAAAACACAGACAGAGATATACAACAGACCACAACAGGATGCACAAGATTCCTCAAAATATTTAGAGTGGTGTATTTTACTTGTCATTGTGCATTTTTAGTCTCAAGTAATGATTTCCCAGAGCTCTGGATTGTTTCACTAAAGATATTTTGATATTTTCTCCAGAGAACTCTGGAGACCCATTTACATCAAACTTCATCTTTGGGTCCTGAACTAGATTTTAAAAACTGGATCATTACACATTATCATCGATTTGTTTGGCTACTCCCCAAAATCCAGGTATTCTTAACCTGTTCCAGTGGGCAGAGAGGTTTTCATGGTCTGCTGATTTTTTAATAAACTGCCTCACAAAGTATGCTGTGACTACACCAGGAATGTGACTGGCACAGGGAGGAAAAAAAAATGTAATAAACTCTAAGCAAGTCGGGTGTTCCAAGACCTTGGTATTGTGAAAACATGTGTTTGGTTCTGCAGGTTTTGACTGAGGAAGAGGCTTAGGCCTGCATTTTTGTTAGTACCTTAAGGGATTACTGCTCTAAATCATGCAGGGTTCCCACTCTGTGTCAAGTGTAAAACTGCCTGACTTCACTAGAACTTTCTATGACCTATATAAACATAACTTGCCATTTTTTACTGTGACCAAATTTTTTAAACAAAGAACATCATTATAATTTAAAGTACATTATTACCTTGGGTGAATAACTAGTTATAGAGTTCCATGATATTCATGACTTGTCCCAAGAGTCTATTAACTGTCCTGACATTCCTTGTTTAGCACACGGTTTTCAAAATTCAATGACCTCCCAGAAATTCCATGACCCGTGGGAATCCTGACACGCAAACTCAAGCATTTAATTTAGAGCAAAAACCATTACAGGGACATAATTTAGAGTGTGAGAGAACCAAGGGAGTAAAATTGAAATGACCCAGTTAGCTACTGACCCAGAGCAGTGTCACTTTAGACTCTGGAATATTGATAAGGAAGGTCTCACAGAATATCCTCTGATAGTAGCAACAGGGAGTGTGTGCAGAGAGGCCAGAGAGGGCAGGGTGTGTCAGAGAGATTGACTGGTGTGTGTGTGTGTGTATGTATGTTAATTTACAGTATGTGAATCTGTGGAATTAGGGAGGGATAGGAAGGAAAACAGAGCAGGAGAAAGTAAAGATAGAGAGAAAGAAAATCACTGGACTGTGTGTGTGTGTACGCGTGAAAGAGAGGGAGTGTGTGTGTGTGAGAGAGACCAGTGAGGAGATGGTCAGATCCTCACGTAAGAAGTGTCAGCTGTCAGTTGCAGCCATCTTCACGCCTCACATTCTCCACGCTCTTGCAACACCACACATGCCTGTCATACATATGCGCGAGTGTGTGTGTGTGTGTGTGTGTATGTTGGATCATTCCCCCCACATTCTCCTAGCAACAGTTGTGTGTATCCTATATCCTTTCCTCATCCTCCTCTCTTGGCTCTAGTCAGTGACAATACAGCCAGAAAAATCTCACATGCCCTGATTGTTAACATTTCAGGAACTATACAAAGAACATCACTGTATTCTTCTACGGCAAAATATGTCTTCAAGAGATTTCATGCACCCAAGTGTTATTAAACTAATCTGCATGTTAAAACACAAGAGCAATTAAACCAAATTAAAACATAAAAAAATGTCCACAGTGGAGTTACAAGATTTTCATGAGAGATCAGCAATAAAAGCCGCCTTGATAGGTAAAATGGATTTGTGATATTGTGATTCAGGCTCTCTCTGGAATTTCAATTTCACTTTCACACTCGCTTCAGTGTCCACACATGAAGACGCATATGGACAAAACTATGCAGGCAATAAAATCTGAGAGGGAACAGTGGAAGACACCAGGCATTTTCTAACTTCTTCATGTTCCAGACCCTACAAACACATTTGAATTGCTGAGATTAACACATAATGTGAAAATAATCACACATTAATTCTTAGTACTGTATCAATTTCAAGTGTATTAAACTATAGTGAAATTAATCCTATTCTGCTGAAGATCCCATGGAAGCCCCTCGTGAACTCCTGGAGGTTGCCACACCCCCTTTAAAAACCACTGGGATAAAGTGTCTATGTATGTATGAGGGCTGAATGATGTGGTAAAAAATAATGATTAAAAAATAAACAGATAAATAAATATTGTGATTAATTTTACAGATATAGCGAGCTAGTACACATGCATGAACACTAACATTTGCATTTCTATTCTTACGAGGACCTTCACTGACTACATTCCCTAACCCTTAACTCTGACCTTAGACATTTACACCATGCGCCTTACCCTATTCTAAATCTAATTCTGCCATTAACCCTAAACTGAAGTTGTAAATGTAAATTAGCCCACACAGACACACCCACACACACACCTGAACGTTCTGTGTTATTGGCTGGTAGGAAATCAAAAGTATATCTTCCTTCTGTCTGACTCTGCCCCTGTAGCCACATTTATGACATGAATTTAGTCTCAGACATTTAAACAAAAACAGGAAAAGCAAACCTTAAGAAAAACTAGGAAAAAGCACTAAATAGAGCCCATGCCTCCACACTATGTTATCATCAAGATATGCCAGTTCCATTTTTTGGATATTCACCAAAAGTCAATCATGCCCTCCTTTGGCCAGTCAGTGTGAAAAGCTCATCTGGCCTTTCATGATGTGTGAATCTGTTCAAAAGTTACATACATTTTTATGAGGCTACGGCCACTGTCGCACCCCACTTTGGCCAATCAATGTGAAAAAATGGTCAGTTCTTTCTGGGCCCATGTTCAACCTTTCCACCAAGTTTCATGCAAATCCATTCATAACTTTTTGAGATATCCAGCAGACAAACAAAGACATAAGCAGACAGACGAAAACATAACCCTCATCCAACTCGAAGGTAATTAGTTATGTGTTAATGTTAATATGTTAATGTAAACAAGAATGTTCAAATGAAAAAAGAGACATTTATACTACAAAGAAACAAAATCCTTGAGTGATCATATGTAGGTTATGATAGGAGAGTTGGTCTTACTAGGTAACATGTCACAGCTTAGATGTCTATTTAATTTGTCCTCCAGTTTCAGCAGTAATGACAGCTGTGAACAGACAGGAAAGAAAGAGACAACAAAAAAAATTAAACTTAAATGTGTGCCTAGAATTAACAAATGGCCTGCAAGGCTGTCTGGAGTAAAATGTTGCTGCTTGTCAGTGCAGGGGACCCAAAGTGGGTATTGAGAACATTTTGAATTTAAATGCTGAGATATTCAAAACAAACAGATCATTAAAGGCCATAGATATTAGACAGACTTACATGATATTTTGCCCCCTCCTCGACTGACTCAATGTTGCACTGCATATGAACAACCTATAGGAGATAAATGGACATTCAATTATAAATGGCTCTCAGAAAGACAGACTGGATATCAAAATAGCCTTCTTAGCTAATCGTTTGACAAGAATACTGACAAGGTGTCTGCAAAATATGGCCATAAAAATACTTCCTTTGCGACTACAATTACAATATTTTTGGGCAAACAAAAATACCAATTTGTTTTTACCTCTGATTCAAAACATTTGGCCCATTCACCAACTACAGTGAGTTTGTGTTGCTGGCCAGTCTCCTTTCCAAAACAGCCACAAAAAGCTGCTTATGTAGTATTGTCCTTACAGCAGTTCTGTTCTAGTTACATCCCCTGGTGCCAATAAACACAGTGACACACATAAACACACTCAGTTTAACACACCCTGCGTGTCTCGAGTTCTGCCGGCTCTGGAGTGGGGGATTTGACCGAGGGGGTGACAATGGGAGACTTAACCGTCTCCTGTTGAGGCTGCTGAGGACACGGCAAGCCGAAAGCTGTCAGTGGATAAATACCATTCCTGTCCCGGAGAGAGAGGGAGAAGGAAAGGGGGGGGAAGGAGGGAACAGGGGAGAGAAATAAGTAGAGGGGTAGGGAGAGAAATACACAATGACAAGAAGAAGGAAGCGAGGCAGAGGAGAAATTAGATTGAGGGAGTAAGATAAGGTGAGAACAAAAGAAAAAATGTAAGTGTGTTGCAAATTAATTTCTATTTTCAAACATTTATTTATTTTGTTTCTCTTAAATTCCAAAAAGAGCAATATACAATGCGTTCAGAAAGTAATGAGCCTACTTTACTTCTTTTCCACATTTGTGGTGTTACATCCCAATTCAAAACTGATTCACTTGGGATTTTTGAGCTTGTCATCTACACCCAGTAACCCATATCATCAAAGTGAATTAATTAATTTACAATTACAGCTGTGAGAAGACATAGATCTGCAGAAGTGTAAAACTATTTCCAATGTGTTGGGATTTTGCAAGCATACAGCAGGCTGCAACATAAGAAAATAACAAACAAACACACAAACAAATAAATAAGTAAAAAAAGAGAAGACGATTCCTGACTGAGCAACTGGTGTGAAAACCTCAGCCAGGGAGGAGACCAAGGAACCAAGGACCAGAATTTTATGAATTTATGAAGCAGGAAGTCACTCCTGAAAAGGGCAAACCATGAAAACAAACCTTGAGTCTGCAAAAAGGCATGTGGAAGAGCATGACCCAAAATATTCAATAGCCTGATGAAGTGAAAACTGATCTTTTCAGCTGCAATGCAAAGCTCACTAAATTGCTCTAACATCACCCATGTAACACCATGCTTATTGCAAAGTATGATGAATGTGGCATCTTGTTGTGATGGGGCTTATCAGTAGCAGAGGGATGGGAGACGTGTGCAGATAGAAAGAAAAACTGAACAAAGCCAAATACAGGCACATTCTGGAGGAAAAACTGCCTCAGAGTGCCAAAGACCGTACATTTGGATGACGATTTAAGTTCCAGCAGGACAAGAGCAAATCTCTAACTCAGAATGGGAGTAAATCCCAAGATCCTGATGTGCTAAGCAGATTCAGACATATCCAAGATCAGAGGCTGTAAACACTGTTAGATCTGCTTCTGCAGCACCGAATACTTAATTAAATGAGATATTTCTGTACTCCACTTGCAATACCTTTGCAAAAAAATAAATACATTTCACTTTGTCAATATGTTATCTTGTCTAGGTTGCTGGCAAAATATACCAATTTAATCAAATTTGTATTCAGTCTGTAGCACCATAGTATGGAAAAATCTGATGGGTTTAACACTTGGGTGTTGTATCAAATTAACAAAATGACAGATTAGACACTGGAGATAAGGAGACAGATAAAACAAATAGCCTATTACTGCCCCCATCTGGTTGAACAGTACATTGCTTCTTCAGGGCTCTGTAAATGACAACCTGGGCTGACCAGAACGAATGAAGACAGGTTCAGTGGTTGTGACTCGACTGGTTGATAACTCATACATAACTGGCAGGTGTGATTTAGTCTTTATGAATTCAAAAAGTGAACTTTGTGTACAGTACAATGACTTGACTTGTTCTAATCCCTATTGAGCAGGTGCTTAATTTGTTTTTTACCTGACATCATCCAAGAATTTATCCAGCTCCAAGGCAGGAAACTGTGAAAGCCTAAGAGAAAGAAACGACAGAAATACACGTGCATCAGTGGGACAATACTGAATATGCCTTTTCAAGTATGACCACTGAAACTGAACTGTGGTGATATATCATTTCCAATTAAATCTGAAGTGCACAATAATTATGAGCCTGTGGTGACACTAATCAGGCAGACAGATTAAATCAAATAACAGCCAGTGATATTAGTTAACTGCTAAATCTCTTGGCCTGTATGTATTGTTTCATTGTCTGTGAAGCACAATATATCACTTTATACAAGCACTATACAACAATTCATAACAAACTAGGGGTGTTACAAATGATTTTGCTACTGTTAGGATTATTATCTCTCCCTTACTTGAGCTGAACACCCTCTTTCCTCTCAGCAATGACCAGGCTGGGGTCCATGTTCTTGGTAATCTCCTCTAAGGCATTCTCAGGAATCATGTCTGGACAAACATAAAACAATGAGGATCATTAAGATGACAATGGGAGATGGTAAAACAAAACAAAACAAAAAAAAACACATTTTGTTTATTTAGCCTTATTTAACCGGGGAGTCACTTGAAATTCCAAAATTATTTTGGAAAGATGTGTTGGTCTGCACAGCAACACAGGGTAGTGCAATACACAAGGACAAAACATAAGAGCTGACACTTTCAACAGTTTTCACTGATTGCAGATTTTGTCATCTGTGTGACTGAGTGTGAAAACAACATCCCACTTACAGTGCAATTTGTTTTTTGCGTGTCTATTACACTCAAATGATCCTGTGTGTTTGCCTGTTAAACTAACTCTTAAGTAATACAATATACAGTCAGTGGCCAGTTTATTATATAAAACTCCCTGTTTAAGATAACTGATCACTCATACATAGTCCTATGAATGTGGTTTATTATATGAAAGCAGACAGGGATTGAGGGATTCAGTTATTGCTCAACTGAACATTAGAAGTGCTCAAGCTGGAAACCAAAGAGACATTAAGTTTATTGTGACTGTCTGTGCAAAGCACACTGGTCTCTACATCTCCCAAAAAAGCTGCCCCCTTTTTCATATGTGACTGTGACTTGCCTTTACAAAGAATGTATCAAAACAGAAGACACCCAGTCACCAGCAGTCCTCTGCATGAAAACAACTCACTAATGTGAAATATGGTAGGACAGTGGCAGCCACACAGAACTTGACAGATGTACCTACACATGCACTTTAGTAATCAGGCTATTCCCCTTGTATGGCAGTTTTATTCAGTTTCAGAAATGTCATGTAAATGCCATTTGAACAAGAGCCTTGTAAACAAAGCTAAATATCTGCTGGAGAAAGCAGCAGAATGGCACAGTTCAGGGAAGTCACCACAGGAAGAAGCCAGCTGTCTGGTGCCCTCTGGTGGCTAGCAGTATGCTACAGCGCTGCAGTTGGCAACAAGTAACAGTTGGAATATATCAGGGGTGATATTTTCTTATAGGGGTGATATTTTCTGATATTTTTTTGAGTATTCAGAGTCACACAACACCTGTAAATGTGTTATCTGATTTGCTGCCTAACCTGATTATTCACAGAAATCTGTTTTTTTGTGTGCATGTAAAATCAGTCATTGACCCTGTTCCCACTTGATATTAACATCTGTCCTGAGATCTGGTCACAAGCTGACAACACAAAATACAGGTGTAAACAGCACAGCAGCAATGCATCCTCACTGCATCCTGAGTGATCGGATCTCAAGACGCAGTCAGAGGTGGCCTGGGACACTTTTGTCTGCAGTGCATTAGAGGCGTAAACAGACGTGTGTCCCGGGACACACTGAAAGACTGCCCACTAACCTGATGTTCCCTGTCTTGTCCAGCCCAACACCCCTGACACCGGCCAGACCGTCACTTTTCCAACAGAGAAGATATCTTACCTGACTCTGTCCAGCAGCTGAACTCTCAGCTGATGGATCAAATGTAAACTGAAGTGCAGGTTGGCTATAAAGCAGCTGGTTAATAAATAAAAACACCAACTGTGTACCTGCAGTGTGAGAACTACAGGGGAGCCAGGAGAAGCTCAGCTCCCCTTAATAAGGCATGAGCTCCACTAAAAACATGATGCAAGAAATTTTGAGAAGTCTCTAAAAGATGTCTTGACAATATACAAAGTTTTTCTTCAGTATAAAATTCAAAGGTGGCAGCCTTTCTTAAATTTTGTACCTCGGCATGATTACACACATTTCTTCTAACCCTAGACATAGAAATATTACAGGCCTCAATGTGAATGTTTGTGGTGCCATTACTTCAGTAATACCACAGAAATATTACAGGTTGATTTATCCGCCTGAGCGCAGAACCCAACCCTCTCAGAGCTGCTGGAATAATTGAATAATCTGAGCCTGAACGTGATTGGGTCGAGCTGTAACAGATGTGAAATACGTCTTTAATTAAAATAAGGCTGGAGTGAGCAAGGATGCCCCCTTTTGTTAAATACCTGCTGCCTGTTAAATGCCATTTTATTTTTCCTTTTTGCATGGAAGGAGGACTAGCAAAGTAAGAATTTCATTTTACGGTCTCTAATACCAGGTGGGAACAAAGTGATGGAGTGTATTGTGTGAGTGTGTGTATTCAGACTCACGTTGATGACTGACAATGCAATGTGCAGCCAGCAGTTTTAGCAGAGGCACTTCAAACAGAGCCTGGTTAAACAGCAGCTCTCTGGCTGTGGGCCTTCTACTAGGAACACACTCCAGGCACTTCTGGATAAACTCCTACAATCACAAACACTTGGGTCACACATGGGTGTGGGCACATTTTTGTGCCTACACACAGGAAAAATAGGTGTCATCTTGGTGACAGCTCATAAGGATCCATGCAAAGTTGAACGCACACGCACAGACACACAAACAAGCTTCAGACACACAAGCAAGCTTGCCTTATGTAACTATAACATTTCGAGCTGCAAACTCACACTCCCTTGCCCACTCCTTACCCTCTGCAGTGGGTCCTCCAGGGACTGTATAGCATTGTTGATGGCCTCCTGAGACACGTAGGAAGACTCTCCATTCCCCTGGATCTCTAAGACTGCCATCTGCAACACCAACACAAACATACACCACACACACGTTAGGAGATTGTTTTGGGAAGTAATTTAAGTAATTCCATCATGCATTATGGGTTCCATCTCACCTCTAAGGCACACATGCCAAAGGAGTAGATGTCTACAGCTGTGGTGACATCAGCAACAGCTAAATCAAGACAGAATAAAAGAGAAAAATTAGGGGACATAGATATTATATTCAATAATTTAGTCATTTTTAATTTAAGACCTAGTTATTAAACAGAAACATCACTCTGTCGATATGGTTACTGTTTTCCAAGCAGCAACTGTGTCTAAATGTAGCCTAAGATTGTGTGACCCTGATCTGATGGCTTTCTTGTGTCACCTGCAGGCACAACACAAAAAGGGCATTTAATTGTGCTAAATGTTGTTTCCAAAGACAATGGATTTAGTCAGAAAGTCAGAAAACAGTGTCTTCAAATAGGAGACTAATGGGAACAAAAATGTACCCAAGATTTCTCTTGGACATCTTTACCTCCATATTCTGGGGCAAAGAAGTGCAAGTTCTTCTGCTCCTCACGACATGTCTTCACATGGTTGTTAATGGTGTCAGGAGCAACTGGAGAGGAAAGAGAGAAAAACCAGGGCAGAAGATGGATGAGAGTAGGCAAGGATGGGAGATTAAGTGGAGAGAACAGGAAAAGAAAGAAAAAGTGGAGCAGAGAAAGAGAAGAAGGGAGAATGGAAGAGAAGAAGGGAAAGGAGACAGGAAGAAAAAAGAAATGAATATACCTTTAAATTCTAAAAACTACAGAATCACATTCTCCTTTAGATGGGGCAAGAACAAAGGAGCTGCAGAAGCTGGACATAAACCTTTGCAGCAGTTTATAAATTAGGTTAATAATTAACTTTACACGCTGTGTTGACTTATACAGAGTCAGCAGGGCTCACCACAGACAAAAATACTGAAATCAAAGAAATTAGAGCATGAAAAATCTGATACCAAACCCTCAAAGAAAACCTAATTCATGTGATTTTTAGTTTTTTTTTCTGAATGGAACAATGTAATATTTCTCTAATGGATAAATTGTAGTTTGCAACCCTTTTTTAATCAAATGATGAATTTATATTGTTAATTAACAATAATGAATGAGACTGTTACTCATAATGTGCTGTTACATTTCAGCAGCTGTATGGAGAACAGTAGTTTGCATCATTAAAATAGTGGTATTGATGTTACATAGAACTACCTTACAATTCAGTTGTAAAGTCAATCCATAAGTGAGTGTAGTTTCCCTGCCTCCCCTACATAACACCCTTGGAAGAAGCCTTGTAATGCCTTACCTGATCCGATCTTGATGAGCCCGTTGTGCTGGATAAAGATGGTGTCACACGTCAGGTTGCCATGGATGATGGGAGGATCACAGGAATGGAGGTAACTGCAGGCCAGAAAACCAACCAACCAACCAACCAACCAAACACACCCACACACACATACATACAAAATAAAGAGAGGATTCCTTTCCATGTCTGATAAATTCCTTTGTGAGTAACTGTACTGATTTTATTGTTTGGTCTGACAAACAGAAACCAACCTGAGAGCTGAGAGGATCTGTGTGCACCATCTCTTCCAAGCCTGTAGAACCACACACCTTATCAGAGTTCTTACTGGCTGCAGTCCAAAATGAGGATAACTTTGGCTTCAACTAGTCACACATCTCCCAGTTGCGTTTTTTTTTTTTGCATATTTTTGCTAACACCCACACTTTTGAACCTGTGTTCAAATTATTTTGGAACTGGCACTGGAAAGCACTACTGTTCTCTGTTATCCCTGTTGCAATAAAGGGGCTATTGACTTCCAAAAATATATCTAGGACATTCGGGCCAGCTTTTTAGATAATGTAAGCCTTTCAACAGTAAATCTGTGTTGTTGCCACTATATACTGTCAGTTATTACCTTCTCATTCATGGTCTTGTGGTTCTTCTTTGTCTTCTTCAGAAACTGCTTCAAACTTCCAGATGACATGTACTCAGTAATAAAAATCACCTGTGGAAGAAGTGAAACAAGAGACTCAAAAATAAAGAGCAAAGTAGTGGAGAGATATTACTCAAATATGTAAAAAACACAATAAGTCTTGTTTTTTTTATATTATTTAAAGCTGCCAGAATGGCTGGAAATGTATCCAAATGCTGTCAAAGCAGTTTAAGTACTTTTACCATTTTCAAAACAGGCTTATTCCGAATAGGTCCAGTAATTTGAGCCTGGGACCTTACATTGACAAACTCAACTCTCTAGATTCAAGCCTAGCATGAATATTTTACCAGCTCAGACTTACCCTGGCCCGGTTCTCCTTGGTGTCGGCCCAGTACTTGTGAAACTTAACAATGTTCGGGTGCTCCAACTGGATGAGGTTATCAAAAACTGTCTTGACTTTCTCCTAAACACACACACACACACACTGACATTTATTTCATGTACTGAATGTCCCACAAATGTAAAATGAAAAGGCTAAAGGCAGAATGAGTACGATTTTCCCCAAAAAATAACATTCATATAAAAATAATCCCTCTCAATCATCACTTCTGAGCCACTAGAAGTGTGTGTTGGTGTGTGTATCTGCAGAGACTTTGCCCTCTGCCTGGATTTTCTTGTTTTGCTGAGCTCAGGACTCCTCTGGGTGTCTGCCCTTAGGCAGACAGTGTGTAGCTCCCAGCCAATCACAGCATGCAGTGCCAGATTGATAGCACGACATCCAATTGGAAGCTACAAAATTCATGGACACGGAACATGGAAAAAAGGAACTAGTGAGGCCAAACACCAAGCGGACAGAGCTCGTACCACAATGAGAGTGAATCTGGGCTTGGGTTTCACCCACTGGTGAGCTCTGAGGGAGGATGAGGATGAAGAGCAACACGGTGTTGGTCTGTTTTCTGTTGGACAGATGTGTGCCAGAGGACCAGTTTTTTCCCCCCTAGAACGTCAACATTACATTTTTGGTGGTCATTTCATTCCGTCACAATCCCAGGAAATGATACCTCGCTACGGGCGGTTAGCTTAGCAAGGGAGGAGGGAACAACTTTGAATGCTTTGTTACAAACCACAACCCACAAATCCTTCTCATTCTGTCTTTAACAGAAAACTGTTAAAAAGGTCCTGTGCCAATAGAAAGTGTTTTCCTGTTTGTTGTAATCATGTGAGCATGTAAAGCAATTTGAGACTGTTAGCAGTGATACTGGGCTCTAAATAAACCTCAACTTATTCCTTTATTTGTGCATCACCAACCTCAACAAACTCTTCTGTGGACGCAGTGGCATCACTGAACGGCACAGCTGCTGCCTTGGCAAGGGGAACCCCCCGGAAATACTCCCACTTGCCTTGAACCAAAGACCCTTTCTGATTCCACTCAATTCTATTTCTATGGGCCGCACTGTTGCTCTGCAGTAATAACAAAGCTTACCTCCTGCATTTTGAAATTCTTCCTTTCTGAAAACATGACTTCATTCCACACCACCTCTACCCCCTCCTCTGTGTCCATGGCCAAATAGGCAGCATCTATCCCCGGGACATTACGCTGATTCACCTACATTAGAGGTAAATGAAAAAATAGATTATCAGACAACGCGTCCACAGTGTAACACAAGATGAAAATAGGAGACAAAACAGTATCAAATGAATGAGAGAATGAATGAATAAGCCAATATATTAATTAATAAAAGCCTGAATAACATAACAGCACTGCTGTCCTCTCTGTTCTGTTTCTGCTGATCTGGTGCTGCCTTTTTTTATCTGATACTATCACATCCTTGTTGCTCTCACCATGTTCCCTTTTTCATTTGTCTCAATCGCCTGATCTTTCTCTGCTTTCCCTCTTTCAGTTTCCACCAATCTTTCTGCAAATTCCTGGCATTTGTTAATTTTAGAAAAACAAGTACTCTCCTTCTTCTTGCATTTAAGTGCAAATATTAAAGCATCAACTGATCCTCTATAAAAGACTATTTTACTGAGTGCCATCCCACTTTTCAATACTAAATTCTATGGGCAGGAGAATGCACCCACCAATCTGAAAGTAGAGGTGTCTTTATGACATTACAAACTGTATAAAGCAGCACTGATCAAAAATGGTATGGCATATCACAAAAGTGGTATAACCCCATCAAAAGGTGATACTATGCTGAGCACAGTGAAAGAGCCCTGTATGCATTAGCCTGTTTTCAGCTGACCAGAAAGAAGGAACAATCTGCGCCACAAATTTGCATCTTTCAGATGATCTTTATCATTTTTGTAAGCATGCTTTAGGGCCAACATATCAACAACAACTTTTGGTCAACCATTTTTGGTTTTGTTTGTTGCAGGTAGATGGGGCCTCTCACGTTATAATAGGTCCTAACTCAGTGATGTCCGTGTTCTTGTCCCTTCCTTTCATCACCATTAAAACAAACCTGTCTCTGTCCCTGCCATCCTTACCTCCTCTCTGCGTTTCTGCCAGCGACCACAGGGACTCTCCTCCAGAATGTCCGATTCATCTTCGCTCTCGTCCTCGTCCTCTGTGGCTGTGGTGACAGGAGAGGACATTGAGTTCACATGTGCTGACACTGATACTGTGCCTGTTCCCTGCTGGGTATTAATCAGCAGACGAAGACAGCTCAGTTTTAAAGCTCTAGATACAGGTATCATATGAAACTAGACAAGCTAAGGAATTGATCAATGTCAAGTATGTCACGCTAGGCTGTTGGCAAGTGGGTTAATTTTTGGCAAGGGCAAAACTAACAAGGATATTTTCAAAAGGATCTCTTTGTCTCTGACCTCGAGATACCTGAATGAAAATGGGTTCTCTGGGAACCCACGGGTGTCCCCTTTGCAGACATGCCCACCTCATGCAGTGTGGGGCTCAAACCATGAAGTTGTTTTTTTTTTTTTTTTACATGCACATAAAATAACACATTACACATGTGTTATTTTAACCTATTCTACAACGATGTATTTCTGCAAACTAAGGCCTAAACAGTCTTCGAGTTGCATACATTGGATCTGTCTGGAAAGCTGAGACTTTTGTGGATTCAATGAGCCCAATTAGATTAATGTGTGATGATGTTAGCCCCCATAGTAGCCACTTCACAATGGCGAGAGTATTTTTTGAAACTTGACATCACTGTATACAATGACCTACTGTGACCTCTAAGATAATGACAGCCTCATGGAACTTTACACACACAAACTAGAGACCTTGGGTGTTCAGAGGATGGTTTTCCAGCTATACTGACAATAAGTGGGAGTTTCTGAGCAATTTCACAACACCATGCTGACCATCCAACTGCCGAAAAATGCAATTCTTACAGAAATTTCAAAACATCGAATGTGTTTGACACCAAATCACAGAATGATTTTTTCTATGGTGTTCCTCAGGGTCTTGGTGATTAAATGTGGTATTTTGGATGGATTTGTGGCCATTTTTATTGATTTTTGAATGGTCAAAATTTTTAAATTTTGCACCAAATTTGTGTAACAAATGGGATCAACCCATAAATTGCTGCATTATCTTATGACACAGAACTGAACACAGGAATGGCCACCATATGCCCCATTGTAATGTTCTACCCCCTATACACACTACATAAATGAAGACATACATAAGCACCTAACCAAAACACAATGTTTATTACAGATGTATGACTATAATAACTTGACACACATTGCCGAGCTGCATTTCAAATCCATCTTCAGGTTCCCAGCTTCCAGATGATGTATACAACTTCTGTTTGGCACCTACTGTTGACCTTTGATTTCCCTCTGAGGATCCCCTGCCCTGTTACTAAAATGTGTCTGAGAATAGGCCAGAATGGTAAGGGGTTAATAATGAGTTTACCGGTAACATGTGCTGCTGTGGCCTCTGCCTTGTTTCCCTCTGCACCTGGAGCTGCTTTCCCATCTCCCTCTGACATCATGACACGACTTGTCTGCTGGGCTTTTCGCTCCTCTCAGTTCTGCTTCCTGGGCTGCAACAGGTGATAGGGAACCTCTCTCTCTCTGGGTCTCTCTTTGTTCCAGCTGGTCACACCCCCATCTTTTCCTCTGGCCTCTTTTCAGCAGCTTAGAGCCTGGAGCTGGAGAACTGAGGGCAAATGACATAGCTGTTAGGTTTAGACACACATTGAACCCTTCCAACCATTCTCCTACAGTCACTGACAAACACACACACACACATACGATGGCAACACCACTGTAGACAAGACATGGCTGTGCCGACTATACCACATTAACATTAGTGAAGCAGCTAACTTTAACCATTCCCTCTGTTAGTTAACTAGCGTCAGTAACTTCAGTAACTACGACGAGCTTGTCTGCCTTATGCGGAGCTAAGAGGGCAGAGGAAACTTACTGAGAGACGGATTATCAAAAGAGCAAAAACATTACATGGCTAAAACACCGGCCAGTTGTAGCTAGCTAACAGTTAACGCTACCGTTAAACTAGCTAACCCAAGTTCAACCTCCGGCTCCTTCGATACTTTTATTTCCCCGGCGAACAACTAACGGCAGCTAAATGAACACACAGATAAATTTAAATGGCAAACTATCGAAATACTGCTGTGGAGAAAAATAACTACACCCCCAAGATGAAATACCCTTGGCTGACTTACTCCAAGTAAGACCCGTACGACAGACCCAATCAAACCATAATGCTCGTTCGTCATTAAAATTTTTTGGTGCTCCTGAACACTTTCAAGTCAGGAGTGGGAGGGGCGGGGCGGCGCCTGAGGAGCGCTTGATTGCGCGGACGAAACGCAGCGGAGTTAGCGCCGGAGTTAACTATGTGAAACCCTGGAGGCTTTTATGCTTAAGGTTTATTTCAACATCTGAAAAAAAAAATCACTTTATTTATTTTTTTATTTTTAGCTGTCAATTTATTTTTGGGGCAATAATTTATATAGTTTGAAATATAATATATACAGTATCATGATATGATAATTAAAATATATTTACATGTTATACATTTTCTGTTTTTTCCTGG
>OMLB01021168.1:0-16215 GCA_900302555.1 Myripristis jacobus
TGAAGTGAAAACCATTTCAGGTGACTACCTCTTGAAGCTCATGGAGAGAATGCCAAGAGTGTGCAAAGCAGTAATCAGAGCAAAGGGTGGCTATTTTGAAGAAACTAGAATATAAAACATGTTTTCAGTTATTTCACCTTTTTTGTTAAGTACATAACTCCACATGTGTTCATCCATAGTTTTGATGCCTTCAGTGAGAATCTGCAATGTAAATAGTCATGAAAATAAAGAAAACGCATTGAATGAGAAGGTGTGTCCAAACTATATAAATATATAAATATGTGTGTGTGTGTGTGTGTGTGTGTATGTGTTATCATAGGTTACAGTGTCTGAAAGCACTAACTACTGTATAATGCTGTGGAACTGAATCCAGCACTCCTCTACTATGGTGACAGATGCAATGATCGTGAATCATGTGGCAGTGAAGACAACAAGCCATATTTATTATATGACTGGGTACATTAAACTGTCCTGGTCAAGACTGTAAATAAAAAAAACAACAACATGAAAACACCTTGCCAAATGCAGTTTTGAACTAAAAGTCATTTGAGAAAACATTTTTGACTTTCTCACTGCTTCATTAGTTTTGTGACTTAACTCTGCTCAGGCACAAGTTCTAGATTTATGATTAGGAGCTGAAACACTGATTTATTCTTTTACAGTACTATGTTTCCCATTATATCTCGGAAGCTGTGCTAGGGACTCTGCACATGGGCATCAATTATGTCTTAAGTGGGAGCAGGGAGAAATTATAGAGCATATTTACACACAGCCATTTAATTTGGGTCCCATTAGCAAGCTCTGTACTCTGCCAACATATACATTGACTGTACAGATCCTGAAAAATAACTGCTAGGTTTTGAATAATGGTGTGGAATAATGGTTGCTAGTGGTTGTAGATGGTGACTATGCCTTTACACAAGGCCTTCCTATCACAAGCTGCATCTTCTTTTTTCTTTTCTTGCCTTTAAATAGATTTTAGGACTAAAATTGCATTATAAACACATCAACATTTACACTATGAAGATACTTCGGAGGAAAATAATCCATGCAGTTGGAGGCTAAAGAAGAGGGTGTATTCAACAATAATATCATAGAGTGTAAAAAGGAATAGGAAGCAGTGGCACATCAGAGCAATATCAATAATTCAGACATTTTCCATACATTCGGGTGGAAAAAAAAGATTCCATTCTAAGTTTCTCAATAGTGACACTTTTATTTGAACATGGTCTGTCACCCAAACCTCTATAAATCCTCTCTTAGAAAGTAGATCCTTTCATGAAGTTTCACTCAGCTACATTCTGGCATTTTAGAGAGGAAGTCACCTTTGCTGACAGCCATTCCAGTGCCAGAGAAACCATGGGCAAGAGAAAAAAAACACTAAAGTGAGGATGAAAAAGGTGAAAACATGCGTGCTGTACCCTACATACAATATGGCTGAAGGAATTCTTCATCACAGGATGTGAGTCAACAGCTTCCATATCCGCATGAAAGATTCAGCAAGCTGTTGGCTTTCATTTCTCAGCATGCACCCTCTGGATCCCTAAGTTGCATCGCAGAAGATGAAAATGGTTTAACATAATGAAAATCAATGAAAATCCAAGTCAGCTTTCAAGCTTGGTGACAGCCTCAGTCTGCAGCACAGCATATTTTGTGGTGCTTTGCTAGTTAGTGTGCAGTAAATGGACAGATTTGAAACCCCGGGGTGCTAAGTGGAGCACCTGTTGTTACTCAAGTATGGCAAAGATGTTGGACAGCAGGAACTAATTTGTTCTTCAGGGCTGGCCACAACAAAAACAGTTCCACACTTCGCTAGAGGCTTCACGTGACTCAGATGCTGGGAACAACAGAGCGAAACCATGAATTAAAGCTGGACCATATCATTTTGATTTTTTGTTTTCAATTTTAGTTCAGTTTTAATTAGATTTTAAAGTGGGTTTGCTCATTTAGTTTGGTTTTTATTTTATTATTTTTTCCTTTTTGAAAATGCTCTTTTAGTGGAGTTTTTAGTAGTTTCAGTGTTAGTTTTAGTCTTTGTTGTAATATTGTAATATCTCATTGTTGCTTCTTTTTTCTCCCTTTACGGAAAACATGTCTTTCCTCTTGCCCATCAGGGAGGTAAGAGGTGTGGGGTCAGCTGTTAAACAACACTCCCTGCGGCCGTCAGGGATTCAATGTTGAGCTCACGGTTACATTATAGCAGGGCTTGAACCCGGGGCCCCTGGGTGATAGGTTTATGTTCCTTCACATTACGCCTCACTGACGCCATTTGCAAAAGGAATCCTCTGTTGTTTTGAAGTAAAAACAATCTGGGATGTCCTCTGGAGCCTGATCTCAAGAATTTTGTGAAATGAGCAAAATGTCTCAAATCCGTAATTGTAATTATTATATTATGATGTTATGATATCCATGTATATAGTAATATAGAACTAAAACAGATGTATTGGATGTAGACTCTCTCTATATTCTGCTATGAAAAATGTCAAAAGTATCAATGGGCTTGTTGGGTTGCAGCTTTCCTGGTTGACTTCGCCAATGAAGTTTACAACAGCTGTAACACTGAACCAGATAAATAAATCAAAGTCCACTTTAAATCTCTGATACACAGCAGCTGTGTCCCAAAAGCATGCTATATATTAATACTGAACAATATACACTGTGCACCCACTGCTGGATGACTTCTGCCACCAGCCAATGTCAAATTTGAAAAATATTTAATAATCAAACACACACAAAGAAAACATGTCTCTCAACAGATACTTTGGTTTATCTTTGGTTTTCATGAACCAATCGGCAGTTACTACACACTCAAAATACTTGCATAATATGAGTGAAATGCACAGTCCTTCAAGTCTTTATTTCTCATTGTTCACAGTAATTTTCAGTTGTCACATTAAGATATGTAAATTACTGTGAACCTACTGTCACATCAGCATATTTAGATCATCCCGTGCTATTTTACGTTCAAATTTCAGTGAGTTTGTGTTATCTGGTCAGCCGGTGTCATTTTCCCTCAGCTAAATGTGAGAAGATCATCCATTTTTGCTGTGGTGTTGTTACTATGGAGGCACAACATGCAGAAAGTTACAGATTTCAGCTTTAAAATACAAATCACGGATGTGACATGACTAGAGACAGAAAGCAGGTTGAGATAGCAGAGTTTGAAGTAATAAAGAAGGAAGGGTGTCAAAGGTCGGGTGGATGGGCGACAGCGGATACATTTTCTCTCAGGCTCAGTTCCTGACTCATACCAAGAAGTTCCCAACCAAAAGTGGAGTTTAGATTTAAGAACAGGTTTTCTGTGACGCCCAGATTTTACCTTATTATTAACCAAATTGTTTTAGCTGGTTTGAAACCTAACAGACTAGACTGCTGCCCCCGCGACCTGGCCCCGGATAAGCGGCAGAAGATGGATGGATGGATGGATGAAACTTAACACTAACCTTGACCAACTTCATTTTACTGGCTCAAACATAACTGTTAGTTAACCTTTTCATGCAAAGGAACTCTTCACAATACTTTGTACTTTTGTCTTTCATAGCGAGGGGACTGTGTAGGCTCAGTGGGTAGAATACAGCCTTTCAACAGCCAGGCTCAACAGTGTGTTTCTTTCTGAGGCCATGTTACAAATTGAGGCAGCCAGGGTAGTGTGAGAGGTTTGGGGATAAAAAACCTCTACCAAATAGGGTAAAACAAAGTCTGGAATTGTCCTTACACTGCATTCAAATCAATGGCAGGCTTCGTGGCTTGCTTGGAAGTGCACAGCTAGCAACATGTGTTAGTACATGTAATAGTTTCTGTTTTGGATCTGACCGCAATGAAATGCTAAGGGATACAGATTCAGTCCAGAATGTTCTCTCGGCAGTTTTCTGATGAGGAAGTCATTCAGCACGTTAGTCTACAAGCTGGACGCAGTGCTTCACCCGCTGTCTGGTTTTCATGAATGCCTGATGTCACATGTTAAAAAATGGAAATCTTTCTCAAATACCACAACAGAACCACAGTCCAAGGGGACAGAATGAATGGAAATGTGGGCAGAATGAGCTGTGAGATTTTGAAGACCAGGCCGTTGTGGCTTTGGTTTTGGCTGAAGGAAGAAACAAGAAGTCTCTTGTCCCACAAAGGATTAAATGGGGAGGCATAAACAGAGAGATGCAATAGTATGCTAATGTATTCATACTCTGCTCAAAAAAACAGAATATATTTTAACAGATTTCGGGGCATACAAAACGTGATGCAGAGGCTTCACAATACTCACAGTACTTAATACAAATGTGACGCCAAAGCCTCTGCAGGAAAATACGAGGCGAGAGATGAGCTAAGATAATAGCAAAAGCATATGGCTAATAGCACTTTAAGTGTGCAAGTCACGCCCTGATTTTTCTGGGCGAAGGTCACTCTTTGTGGAGTCTGCACTCTTGCTGAGGTAGAGTATGGTAAGGGGATCTATCGTGGCTTCTGTCTGCTGCAGCTTGGTCCTGGCACCGGGGGCAGACATCTGACTCCCAGATGTTTCAGACAGGCTCTAACGTGCAGCCAAGAGTAGCCTCACCTAAGACTACATACATTCCCTTTCTGCCTCTCATAGTCCTTTCCTGTCTGGCTACTTTTCTTCTTTCTCTTTCCCTCTGTCTCACACACAAGCAAGCCAAGCAAGTTATATTGGCAGAAAACAGCTGTGACATAAATTAATAGGCATTCATACAAAACTGCATTACTGCACTCTCTGTCTCTCTGTATCCACCTATTTAATGTAAATTTTGAATTTGCCCCAATGATCCTTGAGTGGAAACATTGGAAAAGAGTTTCGCAAACAAGTTTTTATTTTGACTGAGGTTAATGGGATGGCGTACCAGCAAAGACCACATGCACTGAAAGGTGGCTGATGGAAAAAGTTCATTCAAAGAAACATGATGACATAGCAGGGAGATTTGGCATGTGCTGCTTCTCTGTTTGACAGCAAACATGGTGGTGAATGGAGGTACATGTTATGCATTCATGGACTTTTAATAAAGCCATGTACGGTTGAGAGAAGCCTCTTTCACTGTTTCCAGAGTGTGGAGGTCATCAAATCTCTCCATTTTATGACCTGTTTGGCTGCCCAACATTGATTTTGTCACAGTTTACAATCACTCGCTTACAATATGCACAACATTTGCATGGAAACATAGCTAAATGTTTCCTCTCAGTCTTATTCTCTGGCTTCAATCTCTTGCCTCTCTCCTTTTCTCTGTCTCACACTCTTTCCATTACATAAGCAAACCCTCAAACATGCAATTTTTCCAACATTCCCACATAAACTGTTGGCAAAAAAACATAAACAACAAGGCATATGTGCACACACACACATATATAGTCAGTCAGTTAACCCGCTCAGTTAACACTCAGTTAACCCGCTAGCAGTATAGTGATTTTCTATGGACCATGCCTCTCTCAGACTGTAACCAGATGCCTGGATTGCCCAGACAAGCAGACTGGGGCAAAGTGGCTGTTGTGCTGTAGAGATGTTTGTCAACTGAGTGCATGTATGCATTCCATCTGTGTTTGCAATTTATTTTAATATAATTCAGTCACTTGGCCCCTTTCAAGAGTTGATTTACCGGCTGTGTGTGAGCCATATGCTGCACAAATATGTTTTATGTTTGTCTCAACTTGTGTGTGTGTGTGTGTGTGTGTGTGTGACTCCTTCTATGTGTGTTTGAGTGCCTGTACATGGCATGACAGTATTATTGACTTCTTGTCCAAGGACGCTGCATGTCCTTCACTGATGCTCTGAAATGGCTTGTGAATACATAGCTGTCAAAACATATTCAAATGTACCAACAGTGACTAAATATACTCAACCCCTTCTGCAAACATGCCAGATAGATTGTTTGATGATGACGAGGTCATTCTCATAAAAAGATCAGCACCTGGCTCTTAGCATTTCACAACAATGATGTGACAATGGAAAAAAAGACTTTTCAGACATTTTGAAAATCAGCTTATTTTCAGATGGACAGCTGTGCGTTCTTGAGAACACATGCAATGGATTTTGAATGTATTTTCATTGGCCCTGAGATAATGAAATATGAGAAAAGAACCAATGCGAACCTTCAATTTAAGCGACAAAGATGCAAATCATGAATGTTGGATATTTAACACAGCAGCAGTGGCACTGCCAGCTACTGACTTTATATTTGGAAGTGGAGGCCACAGGGCTGTGGTGAGGGCCCTTCAGATGATGGGGCTGCAGTGAAAGAGGCCAGTCGAGGGCGGCTACTAGGTCAGCTACTGCTCAGTGCTGGCTATAACTGGACAGCATGGAGGCAGAGCACTGCTTCTCTGTGCTCGAGTTTCAGATGTTTGTCATGTGCGCACTGTGCTGTTTGTATGGCGAGCACATGTGTCAAACAGATTCTGCAAGATTTTTGTTTTCCTTTTCTGTTATGTATTTCTTTGGACTTTTTGTGCAGATATGGATATGATTAAGGATTCAGAT
This sequence comes from Myripristis jacobus, assembly GCA_900302555.1. Classification (NCBI taxonomy): domain Eukaryota; kingdom Metazoa; phylum Chordata; class Actinopteri; order Holocentriformes; family Holocentridae; genus Myripristis; species Myripristis jacobus. The sequence continues at coordinate 6,482 of OMLB01021168.1, forward strand.
GTGAATGGAATCTATTTCAAATCATGTGCATGCACATGTAGATGTGTGTGTTCATATTTGTATTCTCAGCACACTATGGCTTTGACCCTTGCACTTTATATGCCTGCTTGTAACAGATCTAGAGGCGAGCGAGAGGTTGAGCAATTTATCCTTTTGAGGAGATGGGTCATTTGGTAAAAAATGGGTATCAGCAAATCAGTGTTTCCTACTGCTGATATGATGAGGAGAAGACATAAGATAATTTTTTTTTTTTTTAGTGAACCATGACAGTCATGCACTTGCCAAAGAAAAAAACTCTTTTAATTTTTTGGCATAAAAATTGTCAACTTTAAATAAAGATCTCTAAATATCAGAAGAAAGTAACAGCTATCAGCAGCTGTAACTCAAAAATCTGGGTATCAGCCTTCAAAAACCCATAAAGGTTAAACCTGAGGTATTAAATTAACAACCACTGAGCACCAATGGCTGCGAAATCTGTCACTGTTTGATAAATTAAAAAGGGGTCACCAAAATTACTGACCTCTCATAATTTGAATTCTGTTTCACCCCACTGTAAATTAAAAACTTGTATCCAAAAAAGTAGGTTAGCTCAGTTCCCGGTTCTACCCATAAATAAGGACTGGCGCTGTCCCATCCCAAAGCAGAGTGAAATCTTTCGATCAAAAATACTGAAGTGAACAAAAGTTAACTCTACCGTTTCACTCAGTGAAAGTCATTCTGATTAACAGCGTCAGGTAAATGTAAATATGTTTTTGTGAGTAGGATACTCTTGCAGGTTTGTTTGTGTGCCAGTTCGAGTGCATTTCTCTCCGTTTCCCAGTACATGAGCTGTTGAAAACCAAATAAGACCTGGTGCCCATTGCTCCTGCAGGATAATCCTGTTACCAGCAATGATACATTCATTCCCTCGCAAAACATCCAGTCTGACTAATGACACCACCAGCACCTGTCACCACTGTAAACCTCATTCTCTGTCTCTACAAGAGGCACCTGACATCACTGTCTGGCATGAATTGTCACCATTACAAAGCATTATTATTATTGCAGGTAGGCGCCAAAGTGTAGCGCCCATGTGCAGATGAAACAGGAGCCTGGTTTCTTGTTATCATGGTTATTATTTTCAGTAGTGTTTGAGTGTTTGTCTGCATATGTGTGTGTGGTTGTGGGTGTACTGGGTATTACTAATATTGTGGGGATGTAAATCTGTTCACACTGTCATGTTGTGGAGACTCACCTCCCTTATAGGAACAAAAAACAAGTCCCCTTTGTGAAAATCCTTAATTTTAGGGTGAAGACTCGGTTTAAAGCTAAGATAACTTTAGGTTAGGGTAAGGTTAGGGTAAGGCAAGTAGTGGTCAGGTTAAAGGTTAGAATACGTCTCCAGGAAATTAATGCAAGTCAATCTCTTATCCTCTGAAGTGATGGAAACACAACTGTGTGTGTGTGTGTGAGTGTGTGTGGCTACTTGGATAAAAAAGGTAGCCACTGAGGTGGAGTCTGTAGAAACATGATGGTTTACTCAGGTTCATAGCTTATTAAGAACTCTATCTCAATGGCCTTATTATTAAAGATGTGTGTGCATGTGTGTGTATGTGTGGGTGCGCTCTTGTATACATGTACATGTGATGACTGAACAATATCGCAATGATTCACATGATGCACTTTCCTCATGTGGGACGGGAGGTAGCAAGATTCCCATCCACATGACTTGCAAGTTCACATCAGTTAGAAAAGTAAAGTGAAACCAAGCTTCCCTCTTCTGGTCTTCCTGACAAGAAGACCAAACCCTGAACTGTTTGAACGGAAGTCTGCTAATCCTCAGCATATTTTCAGTTACAAATGCACTTTTGAGCCAATCTAAAAAAAAGACACACTTTTCAGATGAGTGACAGTGGTAAAGTTTCACAGTAATTGAGATTAGTTGACAGCTTGCTTTGACATGGTTTCCAAATGCCAGTGAAAAAATCTTGAAAAACTCCCTTTCACTGGCTGAAAACAAAGTGAACCATCTTCTATATATTGGATCACCTCTGATAGTCACTGAGGGTCCTCACAAGCGCAGGAATTCAACATAATACATGAAGTGATTAAATACAATCGTCACATTTCTGTGTGTGAGTGCAATCAGGAACTTGAGTGTGTTCTTCTGAGTGTGTCTGAGTGTATGTGTGTACATGTGTGTGTGAGTGTGTGTGTGTGTGTGTGTGTGTGTGTGTGTGTGTGTGTAGGTGGTGAAATAGTCAGGTTTAAATTCTACAGGCCAGATTACAGCTGCCAGGGCCCATGTGCTGCTACTTGCCTCAGTGGAGATGAAGAGAGGGAGCTGCTCTGCCTGGGGCTGCTCAGAGGAGTCGCCATTCTGTCTGAGGCCATCTCTACTTCAGCACGCCACCTTAAACACAACATGTACAGTAATCATCAAGGGAAATCAACGTGAAGGCATTGCTTCGTTATTGATTAGTCTGCTTTCAAATGTGAGATTCTGGTGGGAAAAGATATAAACTCACTCAACAAGAGACAACCCCTTCAGCTTGGATGTTGCTGCTCTCAATTACACACAGGAACGTAGACATATTGAAAAGAACATGCACACATGCACACATACACAGACACACACTCACACACACACACACTGCATCCTGGCCGTGTTGCTTGCCACTGCAGCGTTATCCACTACAATATCTCCTTATTGATCCGCCTCCAAGCATTCTATTCTTGTCTTGTCTTTTTTCCCTCCAAGTAATTCAATTATCAATAAACCTCCCTGGTTTAAATAGCTACAGGCCCTGGTGTGCCAGTGGAATAATATTTCTTATCTTCTAATTTATTGGCTGGCTGCCAGCCAGTGACTCTCTCCCTACTTTGAGCCTGAGCGAAAGGGGCTGATGCTCTTAAGTGCCCACAACTTTATTCCGCCATTTTATTGATGTATCCCATTTAGATTAGTCCATTTTCAATCAGGCAAAGCTACGGACGCCCTCCTGCCTGATCCACACTCTAATCCTTTTAGTTAATGATATCCTGCAGTGGTATGGTTACAAATTTCATGTTTACTGGGGAGTATAATTAGCAGGTAGTTACAAAATGAGACTCCCTCTCCCTCTCTCCCTCTCTCTCATACACACACACATGCACACACACACACACACACACACACACACAAAAGCCTGAAAGGACCCACCCAGTGTCACGGAGCAGGTTTTGGCCGCAATGCCCTGCTTTTTATTAAATGCTTACAGAGTGTTATGCGATCAATAGACGTAAACAGGAGAACTCACAATAAAGGAATTGAGAGGAGAGGATGTGTGATACGCACTAGACGTCACTTGTTCGATCCCACGTGGGTCTGCCCTCGAGTGTCGCAGTGTTCAGACCTTCTCAAAACTGAACAACTGCTTCACTCTGTACTGTTGTGAGACAGAGGCAGAGAGGATCAGGCTAAAGAAGTGCCTCAGCAGAGTCACTGTATCTGATCTGTCCTTGCTTCAATTGCTCCGAAAACGCCCAGGTTATGTAATTATGAGCGACAAGGGAACTATTTAAGGATGGATGAGTGAAAAGAGGGGATTTGGACTGAATGAGTGAATCAGTCGGTGAGTGGGCAAGGGATGCCTCAACACCAAGACAGACAGACAGACAGACAGACAGACAGACAGACAGACAGACAGATAGATAGATAGATAGATAGATAGATAGATAGATAGATAGATAGATAGATAGATAGATAGATAGATAGATGAACAAATAGGAGAAGCAACTAAGGGAGCAACAAGAGAAGAGGGGCAGGGGCTTTTTCCTTTAACTGCAGTCTTGGCATGGCTCCTCCAGAGCCATTTTCAGAAAAAGCATCATAGTGAACCAGAAATGATACCACTGCTGTGCCAGGACCCCAGCAGTCTGGAAGACTGTCAGTAACCACCTTATGTTGGGAAAAAAACCCACATCCATTACACTTGGCATGATTATTATTAATATGGCAGTAAAAAAAATAATACAATAGAATAAAAGGGACCAGCCCAAGAAATGCCCCTCAGAAATGAATTCTCAACTAAATGTGCCCTCGGGGTTAAGATTACAGATACTAAGTGGCTGTAACAAGATATTAAAGTCATAGTTCAAGTTTTTACCCATATAGTAGAATTTCATAGACCCTTTAATTCCTTCTCTGTTGCAAAAATGAGCACTTCACCAGGCCTGTTCTTCTCCATAATGAATGAAGTGGATCTGACCTGGTAAACAACAAGTTTTGAGCAGCAACCCAAAGCTGAAAAATGTTGCACAACAACAATGAATAGACAACAACACACTTTTGTCTCAGATTCATGATCGATACTCTTTTCCAGCTCTCTTGTCTGCTAACTGGAGGAGCTTCCCTTACTAGATGTGTTGAACATGCAGCACTGAGGAGAGCTGTTGCACAGTGATACAGAAACAAAGCAGTTCCACCAGCGAGCAAGCAAGTATCAATAAGTATCAATAATGAATGTAAGACAAAAGTGTGTTCTTCAGCTTTGGGTAGTTAGATCCTTTTCATTCAGTTTCATGGTGAAGCATTCCCGTTGCAGAGAAAGAACTGAACATTAAAACTTGGAGGATTTCCTACACTGTGGAGGAGCAAATACCACTATGGGTAACAGTACTTACTAAGTCAGATCAGAAATTAATATATTTTAATCTCTACAGTGCATTTGTACATTCAGAATGAGCTGAGGGAACATGCTCCCACATGGAATAGAATAGAATAGAATAGAATAGAATAGAATAGAACATCCTACTGGGCATTACTGCTAATATAACTGCACCATTAGATTATCACAATAGGCCTCAATAAAATATACTGGCAGTTTCATTGTGCACAAGTTCACAGCTGTGGGACACAAGGCCGGTAGATTCCATTACATGTGTATCCGGCTCGTTAACAGTGCTCTCCTGTGTATTACCATACAAATTGAGATGAGGTGTCTAATGTGTCCAATCAAGCAATTCAGTCCGAGAGTGTGCCACTAAGTGCCGTGTTAAGGGCCATTGCATTGAAAGTCATCTCTCTTGCTCCGCCATGAGTGGCCACCACAGCAAATAATGCATCAGGGAGAAGAAGTGTGTAGCTTTGTTTAGCGAGAGGTTACGTTTACAGCAGGAGCTTGATATTCCCTTTAGACTGCTGCGCTTTCAAAGCCTCCTCACTGACTGATTTAGTTATGGCACAGTGATGGTGTGATGGTTAATACATGCTGCTGGAGCAGACATTGGTACCGCATCTGATATTGTGCTACAGCTCTATTCATCAACCAACACTGTATGGCCGCCTGGCGTTATCAGTAACATGCTGAAAAGCGAAACTGCACACCCCACACTGACATTATCACCAAGTGTTTGAGGGCTGCAAGTGTCACAGATATATGGGCTTCCTAAGCAGATGGCAAGCTTTGAAGGGGGGTCCTGGCTAATTTTCTTGCTGGACTGGGCATTTCTTTTCATGTCTGGGGTGAAACCTGAGTGGCTCCCTGGGCTTCCCGTTTGGTTGCCGTGGAGAACGTGTTGGCTGTAGGTGAGCCAAACAAAGGACACCTCTGTCTCAGCCCCATGTCACATGTCGGCTAAAATAACAACCACCCTGTGGCTTGTGTGCATACGGACTGCTGAGGGAAATCACTCTGGCGTGCATTCCAGATTTACTGCTACACTTGTATTTATGCTTTGCATGTGTGTATATGTGGAAGGGAGGGGTTGTGTGTGTGTGTGTGTGTGTGTGTGTGTGTGTGTGTGTGTGTGTGTGCGTGTGTGCGTGTGTGTGTGTGTGTGCACTTGTATGCATGTTTAAGTTAGTTGCATTTTTCCACTGATGTCTCATGTAATGTCTGTTACTGATAGTGTGCCAACCCCTGCACTTCAAGATCCCTATACTGTAATATATTGTGGGTAAAAGCTTTCCCAGCTTGAATAGAGTGGGAAAGGGCAATTACACTACATGTATGTAAAGCAAGGGACAGAAATGCAAGAAGGGATATATAGTGCAAACGGTCAAGACCAAGGAACAGAGACATTTTACCATTATAAAGACCACTGGTGTAGAATGAGCAAATGTCTTCATTTTAGTAACATACAGTAACCGGTTCCAGACAAAGATTTCATTGTCTGCTGACCTCATTGTCTGTGGTTTCCCTACTCCAGAGTCACTGGGTAAAAATACATTTCCAGTCATTTTTAATGTTTTGTGGTGAAACAGTAAGCCCCTCACAGATTCGGGGTAAAACCACCAAATGGATACAAAAATTGGTCTGCAGAAAACAAAATACTGCACTCCAGTGGTTTAGCTTCATTTTTGTGCCAAAAGCAATGAATTTCTGTTTGACAAAAACAGAAGAAATTGAACACAGGAAATAAAAAGAAATAAGCAAACCCACTCACCATTTTGAGAGGCCAAAACCAGCTTGAATTTATATAACGGAGAGTGTACGCCAGGCTATGTGCTCCAAGTACCAGACCTTTAACATCCTTGTTGTTTCAGTTTATGTTATTGCCTCAACTCAAAGGTGCCATTAATTTTGTTCTATCACACCTTTGGAAAACTATTTCTCATGCTGCTGTCTCAACTGAGAAGTGACACAGACTGAGAGGAGTATCTGCTAGAGAAGGAAACTCTGTCCCTTGGCCTTTAAATACAGCGGATGTGCTGTATTGGCGACAAGACGGTGCCGCGTCTCGCATGTCCTCTCATTGAGCTGGAGACAAGAGTTCACAGGAGGAGACAGCGGTTGCAGTCTCCACCACAGAGTTGTCATGTGGAGGGGAAGGCTGGGCAGGATGGGTACTATATGGGTGACTGGGTGGGAACAAGCTGGAAGCATCCTGTGCTGAGCCTGGGGCCTGGCATTCCCATCCCACACACAGTGGGTTGGCTCAATGTGGGCCCTTGTCCTTAGAAAGAAAGCTTAGATAATGCCTGACGCAAACATCCAGCTCCATTTGGAGTTGCTTGAGCATTGAGTCTGCATTGAGTTTCTTCAGATTGGATAGTATGTGAAAACACTGAAATACATTTGTTAGCATCACACTTGCAGAATCTTTCTCAAAACGGACTTTGGGGTGTTCAGAGGAATACACAATGACAAATATATTACATTTGATTGATATTTTTATCCCAAGTAGCAATTTTACACAGAGATATTCTTACATTTGTTCTCAAAATGGGTTGCCCCAGTGGAAACCCTTAATCCTGGCGGTGGTGGTGCCATGCTGTACCCATTCATTCTCATTTAGATGTTTGAGAAACATACAAGTTCTCTCTGGTCACAACTGCCCTCTTGCCTGTTATCTTCAGTGAGTCTAAATGCAGTGCATTCCTTAGATAATATTGGCACAGGCATCTTATTTTAAATTTGGCTTGTGTTTTGTCAAGCTGACACTAGGTTAAAATAACTATGTTTAATATGCTAACAGGTTTAAAATTGGTTTTTACTGTATAAGCTCTGCATTTTGGGAATGTGTCTATAATCACCATGAATTTGGTCATGTCTGAAGGTCGTGAAATGCTTTCCAACTTCGGTTGCCAGAGTTGGTAAATTTGTAGGACAATTAGAAATAGTCAGGACTCTATATTATTCTAGTGCTTGCAACATGTTTATAATGTCAAATATATCCTGGGCCAAATTCACTCTTGCGTTAAATCACACCAGAATGATCACCTCTGGAGGTGGATCCATCAACTCTCACTATTATCAAATCCCTGCTGGGAAGTGGGGCCCTTTATGTTGCCATGTTTATTGGTCTGTTAGTTTGTTGGTCAGCAGTTTGGCCCAGAGTAGCATATCTTAAAATCTGTTTGGTGGATTGTCATGAGTTTTGGTTACAACATCGCCCGGACAATGACACCTGGAAAATTTGGCCTGCTGGGCCACCAGCAGGTCAGTGGGGCATTTGTGTTTGAAATAACTTGCTTGTTTTCAAGTTAGTTTAGTTTGGACTGGTGAACTGTCAGTGGTGTTTCTTTCCCTGCCTTGGATCAGTGGGGTTATTTGGACATTTAATGTCATGTGAACACTTGTGGCACCAAGTAACCATACTTGGGATGTTGGCCCTCCTTGATAGAAGTTGGAAAACTATGCTATGTTTCATAAATGTAATCAACAAATTACAGGAAACAACCCCAGAATACAATGTTTTGGGCTCCCATCAAAGTCTCTGGCCTCACTGGATGACAGCCTGCCAAAACTCTGTCCAATAAATGAGCTACTTGTGAATCCATGTGACTTTAAGCACCATAGTCAATGGCATATTTATAGTAGTTGTTGCAAGCAACAGTCATTACTTTACCCATGCACATTTTCCAAACTATGTGAATGACCTGTTGAGTGACCCCATAAAACAAACCTCATGGGCACCATTGCCTCACTTGATACTGGTGAAAAACAAAGCTAAAAGAACTAGAAGAACTAAAACAGGTACAGTAGAAGGTACACTTGCATTCACAACACCATATTAATTCATGAATGGAACTATGAATGGAATGAATAAATGGATGAATGCCCAAAATGGAATGGAACTTTCATTTCAAACAAGCAGAGCAATTTGATTCCATTGACAGATTATTTTATGTGCATTAAAAAACTAAAATTTCAGCCTTCCTTATTGGATTAATTGAACTGTTTGTATATCAATATGTAACACATTATCTCTAGGTTGTGAAGGATTCGTACACATTCAGTGTGCAAATAGATGTGTGCAATCTACTGTAAACTCTGTGACACCTGATGTTTCTGTCACTACGCACACCAGGGCATTTAAACTGGGCCTTGTATTAAAATAGCAACTGTGCCACCTTTTATTAGCTTTACCTCTGTCTCCATTCCGGTGTGCCGGCGATCTGTCAAAACAATTCATCCCTCAAAGTTCACTTCCATCATTTCTCACAACAGAGTCAAACAGAGGATGGGACCCACTGCTGAACACAGTGACAGCTCACACAGTCAACCCCACTTCACCTAATCACTACTTTTCCATTGCACACAAAGCCGAGGTATGCAATACAAAACCAAAAGGGCCCACTTTCAACTGACTCAATCTGGAGGTGCATCACAAATGTTTCTGTAATTGTGACAGGAGAAGTGAAGAGGATTTTACCTGTTAAGGCACACAACACCAGAAGACAGCAGCAGCATTGCCACTGTAGGTATGTGGCTAATGATAGAAAAACATTGTCAACAGGTTGACATCTGTCAGGATAATGCTGACAGGGGCTTCAGCAGCGTCACAGGATTGAGAGCCTGACACACACCACCTCACAGACACACACACACCATGATGTCAGGGGAAAGTATGTGGGAGGATGATGAGGAATAAGGGGAGCTGATCAGTATTTGAGGGAGGGAGCTGTGGTTTCCCTGTTTCTCTAAAAGTTCCTGAGGTGGGAGTTCACTGTTTTTTGCACGGAGATTGAACAAGTTAAAAAAGAAGTGAAAATCAGCAAAGGAAACATTGGAGGGGTAAAGGTTGGCAAAGGTGTGTGAAAGGTCAGAGGCTTGTCCAAACACTGCTGTTATATCAATGCCCCAGACAGATGGGCCTGTAGATAGATAGAAAGATAGATAGATAGATAGATAGATAGATAGATAGATAGATAGATAGATAGATAGATAGATAGATAGATAGATAGATAGATAGATAGAATAATTAATATCCACATGTCGGATCCAAAATGAGAAAATGAATTATTATTATTATTATTATTATTATTA
>OMLB01021168.1:18002-34141 GCA_900302555.1 Myripristis jacobus
AGATGAAAAAAAAAAAAAACAGATGATAGCAGCACCATACCTCCCGAGAGCTGAAAGAAGCCAAATATCACGCCAAGAGAAATATCCAAATGCATTTTAAAGTCCCCACTTCCATCAACAGCTATCCGAATAAATAAGAGGGAGAAAGAAGCCGGGAAAGAGTCAGCGTCCACTGTTAACAAAAGGTCTAGAGTGGAGCTGAGAGGCAAAGAGACTGGAACCGGATCCTGGCACAGTCTTTGGTCCAGTGAAGGCGATCGTATGTGGTACCTGACACCGGAGCAGTGACGGCCAGCAAAACATCAGGAGCTGCTTAATAATGAATGGGCTAGGCCTGTAAAGGGGCACCACACACACACACACACACGCCACATGGCTAATAGAGAGTCATGCTGACATAATTGGAGACAGGCTCACAGCATGGTCAGGTAAAAGTAGGGTATATCACTGTAATCAGCTGGAGCAACTTGACACAAGATGCTCACAAAGTATTCTGTCATCAGCTGCCAACGCTCCACACTTTATAAACAGCAGGGCATTTAATTCTAGCTTATGCAAAGTCAGTCTGTCTAGTCTTGTGATGACTGTCTAGGTGCTTTTATTTAGTTTTAATGCGGTGGATGTCACAGCAAAAGCATGGCTCAAGTCATGAAGAGGGCAGTTTGTTTGTACTTTATCAGTCGATTGCGGTCCAGTGTGCTCTTAAAAACAACTGAGTTGATGGATATTGTTGCGTATAATGAACCCCTTGCTACACCCAAATGAGATACACAGGGTGATTGGCTGACATGCAGTCGGCATGGCAGTGAAAGGGGGGGAACCCAATCTGAGCTGTCATTTGGCCAGCTCCGAAAACAAAAGTAGAAATGATTACTCCCCAGTGACACATCAGCTGAGTCAGACTAGACTGTGAAAAGATCACAGAACATTCATTGGCAAGAAGAAGGAAGAAAACAAGCGTGTGAGAAGTGCCGGAGAGCTCAGATTCCCTGAGCACAACAGTAAATGGAGTTGTGATCCAGAGGGCTGCTGGTTCACCGTGCTCAGGGAAATATGGGCAGGGATCGTGAACAGGTAATCCTTTCCCCTTGCTTCAGCAACTACCAGTAAGGAGCCTTTGAGCAAGGCAGTTAACCGTCTTCAACACAAGACTGTTTCATAATGCTCAACAAAACTCTGCACTGCAAGGTTAGTCAGTAAAACAAGAGAAGAGCCAGGTAGAGTCTAATGTCAATGCAATTTGGGCAGGGTGGGCAATTCTGTTCAGTTTACAAGTGTCTACTGAGGTGCACTCATTGCTGTCCATATTACAATATTATCATTATGTAAAATCATACTTTTACTTTCATTTGTGGTTCCTAGTTGTTTTAATAATGCTTCTGTTATGATTTTTTAACACCTGCACAACCTGTGTTTTTCCCATGTTATTTCTTTTTCATTATTTTCATTATTTTGTGCAAATTAATGATCTGTCAAGGTATAGCAGTGGTGCAGTGTTTTCATACCACATAAGATATAGCTAAGTGCCTGGTGAGATCAGTGTTTTTTCCAGCGTTCTCTTAAATATTTCAGCCAAAGGTTTGAAGTCAGCAAGGAATTCTTGAGAAAATTGGACTCATCGGCTTCCAAGCCGGACCACAGGCATGCAGCCTAAACAGCTCTTTGAAGCAAATTCCCGACAGCGGCGGGAGCTTACGACCCTCAGCATCATTGCCTGATCTTCTCCTGTCAATCAAGCAGAGAATGACCTCACCGGCATTTATGTCACATGGCTCCTTCAGTTAGATGGAGTGCTTTGGAAATGGCATTGGCCCAGTTACTGCCTTACTTGTCAGTGAGACCGGGCAACTACAAAACATGGGAGTCAAGCACAATCCATGAGCAGAATTTATAGCCAGCTGTCCGTCTATTCATCTCCGCCCACGGGTACCTACGATGTAAATTACTGACCTCATAGCCAATGCTTCAACCATAAATATACTCCGAATGGATCCTGGGTTTGGATGCTGATTTTGGGCTCTTCAGTGGAGCTGACTTGACATTAGGGGCCACACACAAAATGACTGAGGAAAAGAGGGCAAAAAGAGAAGGGCGGAGGACTTAACGGCAGCAGCTCTTTGCAAGTCAACTCTACAGCTGTTTGACATTAGGAGGAGGGGGTAAATGAAATGGGCTGGGTCCGTCTGTGCAGATTTAAGAGTCAGAGAGCAGGGGTGGAGGATAGGTCCGCTGCCCAGATCTAAGCCAAGAAACACAGGCACCACTTCAGGGCAGGGTGGAATTTTCTAGGTGTTTTCCTTCCAGTGTTATTCCACCACAGAACCCAAGGCACAAGGTAAATGGGACACACATGGGGTCAATGTGATAAGTAAATATCGGCTGCCAAAATCACAAGGTATGCAAGAAAACCTCCATATGTGACCACCGAGCTCACACATGGCACTTCAAAAGCAATTTCTGTGCTATTTTTTCCACTTTGGGCATACAAAGTAAACACATGTGAGAGTTTTCTGTGTAATTAGGTCTAGGGCACAGTCTGCCATGTCTCATTTGATATGCAGAAAATATTCTTAGGGACAAATGAAGACAGTCATTCTAAAATGAGTTCTCAATCAGTTTGAAAATTTAACACCTACTCTGTCAAAATAAGACTTCTGCTTACAGAGTATCAGCGTTTTAAAGAGTATAATCTCTTGTAGTTTGGACATTTGAGCAATTTTTTTAAATGCCTCCTCCGATTGTCATCACTGCTGTGCGAAACAGTGTGAACCGTGTGTTAACAGTAGTAGCGAGGGCGTAGGGGTTACCCAAACAGAAAATAACACCGCTAGAGTGAAGAAGTAGTACCTCCTCATGATTCCTTAAGGTACTCTCAGCTGTATCAATACTTTTCCGCAGGAGGAGCGAGTTATGACCTTTCTATCTTCACTGCAAACAAAACGGAGGAGCACTGAATCCTCTTGTTCCTCTCACAATCCCCCCAAAGAACAATTACGAGACACAAAGCCAATACAAGAGATGGCAATCATAGAAAATGACAGACAAACAGATGACATGCAGAGGGCTGTGGCCTTCCTCCAATTAGCAGATGGGAATGTGCAAAAAAGGAGAGAGAGAGAAAGAAAACGGGGTCAAAGAAAGAGAAGCCTCAGAGCTGAAGCTCTAATTCAGCCGGTCTGATATTGATTTATCTCCCAGCCTTGGGCCCCAGAGTGGCTGCTATATTGGGCCCACCTACGCAAAAATTTATACCTGCACTTTCTTAATTGAGTCCCCACTTTGAGGAGAGCCTCCACTGAGTCATGAACACAATCTCTCAGTGATGTGTCAACAGTCACCAGCGCAGCTTCCAAGTGACGCAAGTGCAGCATCCATATGTTGTGATGTAAGAAAGATTAAACTGAGACTTAAGCATGTTCATGGACAGCATTGATTAAAAATTATGACGCTGGAGCTTTACACTGGTGGAGCTAATTTGGGCGTCAGCTTATTCTTACAGTCACAAGCCCATTAAAAGTGGGTTGTAAGATTTGCTGGTTCAAATCCCCAAGCTGGGATAATCTCATCAGGGGAAAAGGATGACTTCGGCCTTGTTCACACACGGTGTTTTTCGCGACAGTGAGTTGTGGCTATCACCATCTTATTCTGAACGAAGAATAGTGTTGCCAACAATGTTTATGGGCTTGTGTATAAATCAAATAAAATGTGTAACCTTACCGGAATTCTGCATGTGATTGGTCAGCGGACACAAAAATAAGTTCACATCACTGGCCATTTTTCTGAAAAGCTGAACTTGTTTCAACTGAAAAAAAAAAAAATGCAGCATCTTTTGGATATTCTTTTATGAGCGATTGATCAACATTTCTCAGTGGATTTAATGTAAATGTAGACAGTGGCAGCTGAAAAAATATGCAACAGCTTTTGCCAAGGTACCCAGTGACAAGGCACAAACCCTTAACTGCTCCAGTGTTGCTTATGTAGCGATCACAGCAGCAGGCTAATGTACTGGGTATCATTTGCACTCAGTATTTATCATTATTAGCTATTATTCCATGGAAAAGTAACACAGTTTACACAAAATAGGAACAGTTTTTTGATTTTAGCACCCATAACCAAATTGCAGCTGCATGGTTTTTATAGAAAATCATACCAGCTAGGTCTTTGATGAGTGTCAGAGACAGGCTGCTGGCTCCATGCTGAGGATGATGTTGTCCCTCCTCCACCAAGGTCAAAGGTCAACAACTGAGAGAGCTAACTGCCAGAGCCACCAATGTTGCTATAGCAATGCAGCCTGGAATTTTCTAAATTTGTCGCAGAATGGTCTGGCTCTCATCTCTATATCAATAGCTCCGCATAGTTTAAAAAAATAAATAAATAAATAAAAAAAAAGTTTGTTTATGTGTCTGAAGTTTGACTTAAAGCTGCACTATAAACAAGATCACACTTTGGCTACTCCAAGTGGCACCAAGAAAAAACTGACTGTTACTGAAAGAAACAAGTGCAGTGTCCAGAATTTTATTCCCACAAATACAATGAATGTATGGCATCTCAGTTAGGGGAGCTGGAGCGCTCCTCTCTAATGCCGCCTCATTTTATGATGTAGGCAGATATGTTGGTGTCATTTTACATATGTGTAGTGCAGCTTTCATTCAGGACACCCATCTCTCCTCAAACTGGAAAGATGCCATAGATGAAAATAGTCTTCATTTATAATGTGGTCTGACTACAAACAACTGTTTCATTTGCAGTTGTGTCAAGGTGGACAACAGAGTAAGTACAGAAAAAATGAGTGTGTTGGAGGAAAACGAATATCTACAGAATTATCAGAGCTGGGAACAGGACTCCCCATTTGCAAATAATGGTATTTTCCTGGCATTGTGCTTTGGTTTTTCTTCAACATAAACATTTCCCTCTAATTCACACATTCTGAAACATCATTTATCTCTAAGCGCTGGAAAAAAGGGGGAACAACTTAGACAAAACACTCATATTGTGTATTGATTGAACATTTACAACCATCATTTCCAACTTGAATGCTGTATTTACATGCAATTCTGTTTTTTCTGGGAAAATTGAGTTATCAGAAATATGTGCTGCTTCCACCAGCAACTAAGTAACCAGTGATGGAGCTAAAAGACTGTTATTATTATGGTATTATTGAATATTATTACATTTTATGTTGTTGTATTGTTTATTATTGTGTAATTATAGTATTGAGAGTCATTTCTTGTATCTGTGTCAAGTGGGTCTCACCAGTCGCCTCCAATCACCGGAGTTGCTGGTGCAATGGAAGCTCACCTGTTGATTGGTGGTGATATCATACCATGTTTTCTTGGGGACTGGTAGTGGCTTGGGTGTTTTTCTGTTGGGGTAAAGGTTGTTTATCTCATGTATAGTTTTTGGTGATCCACTAATGCATACTTTCAGGGCACTCGCCTGCTGATTGGTGCACTGCTGCAGCAAGGCACTACAAATAGTAGTTTCTTTTTAAAGAATTGAGGTTAATGACTTTGATTGTACTAAACCAGCCTGTTACGGCACTTTGACCCACCCTGACTGTTGGCTTCATTATTGAAGTTCCCCTGGATTTACTTATCAAGCTTATACAGGGATCACAGTGGTTCTGTTGTGCTGTGGGGGGCATTTTCCACTTGTCCCCATGGAGGAGAGGTTCACTGCACATCACTACAAAGTTTTTCTGAGTGATGCCTTTATCCTAAGATGAAACATTTTTATCCTTATGGAAGTTGTCTCTTCCAGGATGACAGTGTCCCCATCCACAGGGCTCACTGAATGGTTTGATGAGCATGAAAATGATGTAAATCATACGCTATTGCCTTTGGAGTTTCCAGATCTCAATTTATCTGAGCACCTATGGGAGATTTTGACTGTTAGACAGCACTCTCCAGCAACATCATCAAAACACTAAATGAGAGAATATCTTTTGCAAAATTGGTGCTCCATCCCTCCAGTAGAAATGTTAGTGTGCATATGGATTTTAAATAGCCAAAGAGCAGCCAGAGTTGTGTAAGAAAATTGCTTTCTGGGAACGCTACACTAGTGGGAGGAGAACCAAATCTGACCTGGCCCTGACTCTAGCTTGGCCACACAGACAGGATAGATGGAAAAATAGCAACAGACAAAGAAAGAAACTACCTCACCCTAAAGAAGGAACTCACTGATGCAGAATGATGGACCCTTGCCAGGTTCAACTCCAAGTAGGCACTGGGCTTTAGTAAACCCATTACCATCTACTATATTCATTGTTAATCAACCTTTTATTCTGGGATCGCATATCCTGGATTGGTTCTGCTAATTCCCTCCCTCAGTGACTCCTAATGCTTAGCATAAAGCTGACTCACCATGACCAGGGTGTAGTGGGAATGAGACACAATGCTTGCGGCTAAGCCAGGCATGAGAGGAACTAAAGTCAAGCTTCATGTTTCCAACTTTAGCTGTGGTCACAGGGCTCAGTCACACCCTCAATGATAGGCACCACTCATCAGACTGCTCTGGTACATAGAAGCGCTCTCTTTGCTCAAGACAAAGGGTGTGGGGGTGTGACTGAAGAGGATGAGATTTTTACAGCGGAAACCCCAAATTACCCCGCCCGTGAAGAGAACCTAATTAAACAGTGTGACAGCATACTCAGGGCCACACCTACACGTGTGGTTCAGCTGAACCCATGCCCCGCCCCTCCCCAGCTGTTCACCAGGCAGACAAGAGGAGAACACAAGGCAGGGACTGCCAGTGTGGCTCAGGACTATAGCTCCTGTCAAACCAGCATATGCTTTTAGGCACTGGTGCTAAACAGATGCTTGGAGGAAGGTCAAAGTCACGTGTAGTTGCTAAAGCATGGTGCTCTTCTGTCAAAAGCTGAAATATTCTTAACGAGCCCTCTGAGCACAGCAAGTATAGATGATCAACTGATGCTGTAGCTGAGGTTACCTCAGTGATAGAAGAAATCAATATCCCCACATCATTCATTAGTGTATCACCAAGAGGAAGAGATCCTCTATATTGATGCTGATCAGTATTACAACATAGTGGCCTTGACTGTTTACCAATGCTTGGTTAAGTGACTGGTTGATGACTGACTGACGTGAATCTGGCTCCTGATGCCCTCAACTTGCGCAATGGGAAAAAATACAGCATTAAACAACATTTAATTCTCAGTGCTATTGTGTGAAAAAAGTATCCACATAGTTTTACTAGACTCAAGCAATGATTTTACAGGAGCTTAACTAAGCTGAAGTGGCAGCAGTCAGTGTGAAAAATTTGTTTGAGGAGAGCTGAAGATGTTTCAGCTACTTCTTTACATCCTCAGAGCAGCAAACAGGAACCCAGACCCGATTAGACTCATACATCTTTCAATCATTTACACCCGCACACACA
The DNA here is from genome assembly GCA_900302555.1 of Myripristis jacobus. Taxonomy (NCBI): domain Eukaryota; kingdom Metazoa; phylum Chordata; class Actinopteri; order Holocentriformes; family Holocentridae; genus Myripristis; species Myripristis jacobus. The sequence continues at coordinate 25,398 of OMLB01021168.1, forward strand.
CACACATACATAAAGTTTAACACACAAACTGTCAGACACATTTACACACAAACATCCACACATGGTACATATGCAAATACTCCAACATAATGACACATCTCTCTCTTTTAATGACCGTCTGCCCCACACATACTGTACGAACACACACAAACAAACTCCTACCTTCCACCACCACCACATCACACACACACAGACACACAGGCACACACGCACACACAGGCACACACACACGCACACACACACACACGCACACACACACACAAACACACACACACACAGGCCTTTGGGAAAGAGATGTGGTAGGAGTGTCCTCCTCATTACAGTCTGCCTCACTGTAATCTTCGCTGTTTTCCACAGCAAACAATCTTAGCTTCCACAACTCCCACACAAACCAGATCAGTGTACTCCAATCAGTCATAACCTCTGTGGCATTCAACTCTAGCAGGACTAAAGACAAAACATAAAATCTAAAATCAAGGAGTGTCCATATCGACCTGGGTGGCAGCCATTGGCAAGTGGCAGCTGTGTTGGTGGTGGTAGGGATGCAAGAGAGTATATTAAAGGGATGCTGATGGCTATGTACTCGGTGGTTAAAGACACACTTTAAACATTTAACTGATTCAATTTTGAACTAAACTAACTAACCAATAATGTCAACTAGTGAGGAATAAGTGCACTGAGAGGTACCATGGTAAATATTGTCAAAATCATATTTTGGCTTAGACATAAACACAACAGAAAGTAAAGGAACAGCTATAATAGTCAACAATAAAATATGGAGTTGCTCTTGTTATTGGAAAGATTAATTTTGAATAACATTACATAAATGAGCAATTTATTCGAAATTTAAAGGACATATTGTAATTATTTTATATTTATCATCTACAAAAAGCTGCAACGATGACCAACACTTGAAACAATCTTGAAATGGTTGTCGCTGGCCTGACTGCATGGCTGTAATTGTATGTGTGAGATTATATCAGTTCCCATAATATCACAATCTAAAGACCTTTAAAACATGTTTCTGAGCAATCCAAGAGTGACTAGTTGTCACTAGTTTCTTTCTGCCAGTAACTGCAACAAATGTCATTGGGATTTTTTGTAATTAGATTATTGTAATCCCATTTCTTATAATTCATTACTCTTTGGCGCTGTAATGACATGGCACTTCTTGCTATAGAGATTGTTGAACTCTGTGCAACCTTAAAAGGATATACAGCAGATATGACTTGACATTTGGAGATGTTTTTCTCATGCTTTTGCAATATTGGACAGGAATAATATGGTATAGCACACAAAAGAAAAGTCAAATATCACTTGAATCCAAAAAAGACAGAACCCACTGGTGTACATGTAACCTTTAAATTTCGTGTAAGTCACGGCTTCCATACCATTGTTACTGTTACCCTTTTAAATCAGAAACTTACAGATAGCTTCAAAGACCACTAAAAATGTCCTCACTCTTCATTTCTGTGATAATAAAAGCCCTTGCCCATTGGTCAGAAAAAGATAAACTTTTTCTCATTCATCAGAACAAAAAAGGCCTTGATATCGCTTGTCCTTTAAATGCAGGAGCTTCCTATTTGAAGCACCTCATGAATGTGTCGACAGCATTGCCAATGGGAGAAGACTCCTTTGTGGTGAGTGTCATAATCTATGACCTTGTGACCAACCAAATGGACAACTGTACTGCTGTCAAAATTTCTCTGAGGACACGACAGGGGTGTCCCTTATTACCTGATAAGGTTGGTAAGTTCTTAATACCATGTTCCAAAGGTATGACACCACAATAAGCATAAATGATTTCTGAAGTAATTTAAAAGTTACTCAAAAGCCTAAAAGTCCTCTTATCATCTTTGTGCTATTCCAAGGAGTAGAGATTAGCTTGAGTGTTTGCTGGACTTACCCGTTCTATAGGTCAGTGCCTCAAAGATTAACTGTTCCCAGGGGGATTCATTGTTGTGGCTGGTGGTTCTTGTCCTCTGCCCTACAAACTCCTCTATCTCTGTCTCCTGCCTCTAACTCTGTCTAGTCTCGCTGTGTCTCCGTCTCTCTAACTGGTGCAACCACCACTGGAGCCTGCTGGAGTAGGACTGCTCAAAGTCTTAACGTGACTGGCCTTAAGATTTGTCTTGAGGAGAAAAAGCCCACATCCCACTGTCAGTCGAGCGGCGGAGCATAGTTTCAGCTGGGCCGCCATCCAAACAGACATGAAACTATTCTATTTCGGTCTGCCATATGAGCAGTGGCGCTACATGTTTTCAGAGGAGGGGGGGGATTCTGTGGTGGAGCATGTAATTGCACAGTGACCAGTTATGGCGAGATGTAATTGCAGACCTCATCAGATGGAGAGAAACTGCCAACAAGACAAGGTAAAGGACTTTTAAAAAGTCTTTGAAAAAAACAACAACACAGACCACATAAATAAATGAGGAGCTGGGATCCAGATGTGGCAGCAAAGGGAGGGAGGGGAAAATGGAGGAGAAGAAGAAAGAGAGGGAAAAGAGAGCCAGATGAAGGAACTGCCATGGCAGCAGAATGAAATCCCATTTCTGACATGGTAAAAGGGTGTTTACCTTCCCAGGAACAGTCACAGAAGAGGGGAAGGGGGTCTGGGGAAGGTGAGAGGATGTCGGACTGGCCTTGTGTTGTTTCTGGACCTTAACCACCAGTGCTCCTGGGTGTCTGGTTTCATGTCCGCCTTGGAAATGACTACCTCCTGGAAAAATTGGGAGCTTTAAAAATGAGGAAGGAAAATCAAAATATAAACGCAGTCGGCTGGTTTCCATTACGAGTGCAACTCAGCTGCTCTGGGTTGCTGCAGGTAATATGGTTGCATATTCTTGAGTGAATAATTACCGTGTAATTATATGAGGAGGGAGTTTCACACACACTCCCATGCACACATAAGGGCCCGTTACATTGTATAGAGTCAATAAATATTAAGCTTTCCTTTTAGTCAGAGTGTAAACAACCAATTTCCTCATGAATTTTAACTCATTTCCTGGCAAACAAAACAGGAGAGAGGTAATTCACACTGAATGTGTCATAGAAGCACATTGCCATGTGTGAAGGTAATCCTCAGATAACCTTCATTATTTTAAACATTAAAAGGAAAAAGCTTCCAAAGTCTGGTTTTGAAACAAAAGCTGCGTTGGCAGTGTGCGTTTCTAGGAACTGGAATGGAGACAATCCTTCGCTGTGGATATGGGGGTTTGCATCTTGGTCTCTCTCATACGAATCATCTAATTTCCCACTGAAAGGGCCCCATGAAAAGCAGCTGTGTACTATTAGGACTGGTTTTGTCATTGGCATGGTGGGATTGCGAGATTGCTGAGAAAGATGCTTAGAACCTACCCCGAATCAGCCCTCAAACTCCCGTCCCCTCAATTATCAGAACTTGGAGGAGGGCTGCTTTTTTTCCTCCCTAGTCATCCAGGAAAAGTTTCCATGTGGATTCCAGTGTAGCTTCGACTTCAACGCTGTCTCTCCCAGACAGACAGAGAGAGAGAGAGAGAGAGAGCATGAGTGGAAAGACTGTAAAAACAAATGACAGATGAGAGTTGTAGGGCTTGAAGGGGAATGGAGGACTAATCAGCCTTTCTGTTTATACTCCGATAGCATAGGTTCACATATTAGTCATACATATAATATTCTTCCTTTGGGACATTAATAAGTCATACAGTTGAGCAGTTTCATGATTGGTTTTACAGCCAGTTATTCACTGCTATGGTGTTGACAGTCCATGTGCGGTCTTCTTTGCTATTTTGCATCATATGTTGTTCATCACACAGGTAAACTTAATGAGACCATGTTTTACAAAAGAACATCTTTTTTGTAAGTTCTGATGGTTCTTTTGTGCTTGTGCTTATTGGTGTGATGCACAACTGTGGTAAATATACTGTATTTGCTCCGGTGCACAGTTGGCATTCATCCGTGCGACCAAATAGGATCAACTGCATCCTGTTCTTCAGTTTCACTCTAATTGGATAGGCTCATTGCAAACTTGCATCCCATTTTGACATCCTAAACTGATGGGCTTTTGTCATCCTCCTTTGAGCTAATATCTCTATTTTGTCTCTGTAGTTTGGTAGATGTTGTGCTAAAAGTAATTTAAATGATGCCACAATTCAACCATCAGTATTTACACACCTTTATCCATAATCTGTTGATCAGCTTGATATATCCTTGATATTCCATTATCACTAACAAGTGCTTCACAATCACATACTGAGTTCGTGAGAACTGGCTAGAACAGCAGTCGTCCACTGGTGGTCAGTGCAGCAGATGATGCGTAATTGCATATGTTAAAGTCACGTTTCTGAATCACTTTTCCGAATCATCTGGGAAGTGAGCTGACGCTGTTTGTTCAGTTGTTCAGACAATTGAACAAGCCTTTTGATTCGGCTTGTCTGAATGAGGCATTTCATTCCAGTCTTTGTCAGTTAGCTGGTACAAGAGCTGGTACAGCTGTATAGTTTCACTTTCAAAAAGGCAAATTACCATTACCCATTAAGTAAAACTCAAAATCAGACATCTATTAGGCCTATTGAGGATTTGTGTATGTGCTTGACGATGAGCCTACAGGAGTTTACAATAGGTTGTGTTTTTGAACCTCATTTCTACCCAGAGCGCCCTAAAAATGATGCCATTCAAAAGTCAAAAAGAAGCATCATTTTGTCATTATTCTGACACTTGTCACTGTTGCCTTAATTTATCCTTTCAGTTGTCTTTATTTAATGTAGAGGTGTTTATACAAGCTCCAAAGATTCCGTCGCTCAGCGTATATTTCTTTTCTTTTCCCTGATTTTATCATTTGTGCAAATAAACTAAACCTGAATATCTCTTGACCTCAGGCTCCTTCAGTATCAGTGAGCAGCACCTGCAGGTTGTGGAAGAGTTTGAGTAAACTGGTGACCAAAATTTCATGACTAATCAACATAAGATTGTTGATCTCCACATCAGCGTTTGTAAAGATAATTATATTGCCACCTATTGGAGTGTGATTGTAAAAACAAGAGAACCCCCCCCAAAATAGTTCAGCCATCCAGCAAAGTGAAAGCAGATCTGCCTTTACAAAAGTCATAATATTTTAAAATTAAAACCAACCAATTTGTTAGTCATAACTTGAACAGTGTAAATGTAAACCTGCAAGCAAGAACTGCTTGTCATGTTTATACATGAGAGTTACTGTCAGCTGTCGTTGAAATGCAGTGAGAGGGATCGTCTAGCACTTTTGAAGACTTTCAAAGAAGCATAAGTGTTAATATGCACTGAAAAACTGCGGTACTAGTCTACATGGATGTCACAATAGATGTTTAACCTTAAATTGATTCTGCCTTTGATTCTTCTTCTTATGACTGTTAGTATAGACTGCATCTGACTGAAATGAAGTGCTGCAAATCCCCTGGAGCTGCGGACAAAAAAGTAAGAGTCTGACTGCAGGTTTGGCTGCTTTTATTGATAAATTCCCCATGCAGCTTTTTTTTTTTTTATCTCAATTTATTTGTAGTGATGATGTGTTTGAATATATTGATGCTTCCACAGTATCCATATGAAAAACTAACAGTGTAACCAAGGCTATGAATGCTACAGTTTCACAGTGCTTATACCCAGATTGACAATCCATACATAACAACCCAAACTGTGCAAATGAAGGCCAGTGCAGTGCATGACTGTGGTTTAGGTTTGGTTTTTGCCATATGAAATTATAGATGTGCTTCAAGTCTTCATCCAGTTTCCAATGAGTCATAATGTCAGTATGTGAGAGTGTGTACCCAAAAATGTGAAAAATTGCCAATTTTTTCTCTAGTGTTTACCCAGTCATTGCAGTAGCCAGAACAAATAACAAATCACTCTATTCCAGTGAGATGCCATGTGGATAAGCTGTATTATTCATGATTTATGGATATGATGTTATAATATACGAATCATAACATAATAGGCATCAACTTTTCATCAACTTTTCTGCACCTAAATGCTTTAAAACCTTTGAAGAACAACACAAGTACCCCAAACCCGAGTGTATCTAAAATACATTTTAATCTTGCTGAAATTTGTTTTCACAATATTGTTTACAATATTAATCTGTCTTCATTCTCTTCATCCTTGCTCTTCTTTATCATGTCGAAACAGAACTGTACAATCATGTTCATGTAAATTGTTCTACATCAAGGCACAAGACAACAGCCGTTGTGGGGGAGCCTTGGGTAGGCTGATCTTTAATGGCGTCCCTCTGGCACACAGCAAAACAGGGTACCCTTGGGGGAGGGGGGGCAGGGATGAGCCTCAAGGGAATTATAGGAAATGTAAGAGTATGGATCATAAATGGGGGAGGGCGTCACATGGAACAAATGTGCTCTAAGGAGTTGAAAGGACGGGAAAAAAGTGATAACCATTGCTGCTTTCATTTTATTTTCCAGTGAAATTCATGTATAAAAAGAGGAATCATTAGGATGTTTTTTTTTCTTTCTTTCTTTCTTCAGGAGTTCATTTTGTTCATGTACATAACCAAAGTGCTTTTTTTCTGTTTTTTTTTTTTTCTCTTACTTGCCAAAAGCAAAAGGTTCACTAACAGGATGGGAAATGGGAGGAGGGATCCTGTGGCTTCTTTCCATAAGAATGTGAGAGAGTGGATAAAGGGCCAGTTCAGTGTATTTTTTTCTGCTTGTTTTGTTTTTTGTAGTAGTTGTTGTTTTTTCAAAGATATTTTCTGGTGTTATCACATCGAGTTTCAACCTCTGTAAGACAAATAAAGACAGAAAGAAAGAAAGAAAGAAAGAAAGAAAGAAAGAAAGAAAGAAAGAAGAAAAAGAAGAGAAAGAATATTGGTCAAGCGGAACAAATAAAGGGTCAGTTTATAAGTTAACACAAATGGAGGACATTGAGGAATGTTCATAATAATCTAAATCATTACTTTCATTTTGGGGTAAAAATCTTACAGCTCATCATTTAATATCTCTAAAATATAGAGAAACAAATCTTTAAAGGTGCTATTTTGTCAACTATGGAGTCAAATTATTAACAATACCCTAAATTCTGCTATCAATCTTTTTTTTTTATCAGAATTGGGTATCACTTTTTCAAATGATGGACTTTAGGGATGAAACTCCTAATTCAAACTCCACAATGGGATGAAACTCCACAATCCTATTAAAACACACAAGACAAAATCATAAAACAAAAAGAAGGGATGACAGTTTTCAGTGCAAAGGAAGAAGTGTATTCACCATATCCCTGAAGGTTGCTGGAATGCTCACATCTGGGCATTTCTCCTCCGCCGGCCGAAGGCCTTGGAGCCGACGTTGGTGGGGACGAAGTTGCTGTTGCCCATTCCCCCTGACCGGCTGAGGAAATCTGCCAGGCGGTGAGTCACACAGGTTGCCGTGTTGCAGGCTCGCTTCTGTGCTGTAACGCTGCTTCAGGACAGCAGACATGGGGTTAATGCTGAGTTCTGAGGTGGTGTGCACAGTTTGAAATCACATGCACACACACACACACACACACACACACAGAAATGGCATCCACCCATACATTATACACACACTCACAGCACACAACAGCACAGCATGTTCCATATAAATCACAGTTCATCTTCATCAACGTTTTCTTGACTTTTCAATGCTTGTAAAAGCCAAGAAATGCATGAAGATAGGATGTATAGGGTAATATCAGAAAATCAAGATTGTATGTATGAGGTAATATCACCAATTATACATGTATCATATATTTTCTGCAGTCGGCCACATTTCTTACCTTAGGAAATGACGAGCTCTCCGGGGATAATTTGAAGGTTGACTATCAGAGGCTTTAGAAGTATTTGTAATATGTCTATATTTGCGAATTACCATAGTGTGTACTGGCAATGAGTGGACAAGGCAAGGCCAGGTCAATGAAAACATACTGGTGTTTTTAAAGTATCCCTAAGAATGAAAATGAGCTAAGGCTTCCTGGTAGAAAAATAAGTTTATTGAACAAGAAACATGGTGTCGCATGAATGGATCATTTATTATGGTTTGATATTACTTTAGTGGTCGCTCTCAACTCTTCAATTTCAGGGTCTGGGTATGCCATCAAATGAGTGGTTGCATGCACACAGAAATGAATCAACAATGTTTCAGCTGGCTCCCTAAAAAGACTTACAGTTATGAGAACTAATTCTGATTGTCTGAAAATGACAGGGGAGGTAAATCATTCTCTGCCAAAAAGGGGGAAAGAGGAAAAAAAAAATCTAAAAAGTTGCTTGCGGTTAAAGATCTTGTTTTTTTGTTTTTTTTCTAATGGGGATCAAGCAGGCAAAAAATCAACATGCACTGGAGCATTTCAATCCAAAAGAGAGAAGGAAGAAAGGAGAGGAGAGGAGGAGAGGAGGAGAGGAGAGGAGAGGAGGGTTGGGGGTGGATGAGGAGGGGTTAGATGCTGTCAAACGTCTCCCCGTAGCTTGCATAGCTGTCGCTCTCAGGCACACTGCGCTTCTTGCCGGGCGTTCCCGCTCCCACGTTCGTGCGAGGGAACGTCTGCAACTTGTGCAGCTCCTGAGACAGTTTGCCCAACACACAGGTGCTGAGGTTGGAGCAGCGCTTGGTTAGGGGTCTGTCCATGCTGTCGGGGAGGGGACAGACAAAACACATGCACAGAACAGGCTCATAGATATGAGGAAACATGCAGGTCTACTTTTTCCTTTTTTTTTCCCTTTTGTTGTCTCACTCTCTCTCCCATGCAAAGATGTTAGTACAGACTCTCTC
>OMLB01021169.1:0-16825 GCA_900302555.1 Myripristis jacobus
CCCTTGGTAATTATAAATTGTTGTCTTCATACAGTAAATTCCTTTGCAAGCAGTACCTATCTATCTATCTATCTATATCTATCTATCTATATGTATGTATGTATGTATGTATGTACGTATAATGTGAAGTTTTTGTTTTGTTTTGCTCTGTTTTGCTTTGTTTTCTCTGTAACACAATGAAATCTTGACAGCCAAGAGGACTGTAACAGAAGGAAATCCTGCATTTCTTACGAAATCCTGGAGACCAAGAACCATATCTCATCTGCAGTGCAGTATTGTGTCTATTATTACGCAATACAAAATGTTTCACAGAAAACAAATCACCAAAAATGTAACTGCCTGTCACACCTTAAGTATGATCTCAGTCCCTTTTTAGATTCCTCATTTGTGATGCTTGCATTATCATAGATGTTTTCCTCCTAAAGAAACAAAACAAAAGGAATTTTATGCAGGTAACCATGTTGTATTTTTTTCTTTGAACATGATAGATGGACTAACACATACCTCAATTTCAAAGGCCACATTATCCACGCCATTTCTGTTGGCTTTGGTTGTGTCATGGAGCTGAGTACTGTTGTTTTCCACTGAAAAACAGAGTCAATACTCATGTAATGTAGCAGCCTTTTGAAGAGCAGAGTTAACCATCACAAAAATCACAAAAAGGAATGCCAAACAAGTAGCTAGAGCAAAGAGCTGTACACACTGTCCTCCTCTTATCTTGTGAAAAACAGTGCACAGAAATACCAGCTCATAAATGCAACACATAGTTCAACGCAAGGGAAAGCAGAGAGGTAATAGCTTACTCATTGTGCATTCTCTAATCCCAAGGTGCCAACTGCAGCATTGTATAAATACTGTATGGGAAAATATACTCTGCCCCCCATGAAAAAAAAAATCTTATCATTAATTAACAGACATGTTACGTGCTGCTGTGATCCTTTTCTCAGGAAGTACTTGACGTAAGCACAAACGTGATAATGGACTGGGATTGACCATAGAAAACCAGCATTTGATCCGAAGTAATCTTTACCAAATAACTCTTTAGATAAGATGTGCAAATATGGTATAAGTTATACGTTTATTCATCAGAACAGACCTTGAACTTGAAAAAAATATATATATACATTGTGTCTCACACAGTCTAAGAAGGAACAAACAGTGGAATAATTCGCAAAAGGTTCATAGGTGGGATCTGCCCTCTGCCTAAACTTTCAACTAATGGCACAACTTCTTGCTTCTTATCGAAAACGAAAACTTCCAATGAATGTCACGTGATGTAAAGAAATAATATGAGCAAGACTGAGTCAGCTTTTAAAAAAGCATAATCCCTTTACAAATGATAAAAAACAATAATAAAATTCTTCCTTGTGTACAAAAGGTAAACGTGCTGTGCAGCATGGTTTCTGTTATTAATCATTAAAGCCCTAGATAATTAAGTAGCTGTTCAAACATATTTTAGGGTTGATTACACAGGAAATGCAAAGGGTGAACTTGATTAAGAAACGCTTTATATTTGAGGCCAGCAGTCCTCTACACTTAAATAGGCTGTAATAAAAAAAAATTAAAAAATTAAAAAAAAGCTGCATATAGTTCATAAGAACCAGTTTTCCTGCAGAGGACAAAGCCAAGTCAGGTCCAAAATCAGCTAAAACAAAGCATCTTGTGTGTTTTATGTCAAAATGTTATGTCTTTCATCTGTTGTTTTGAAGAATAGGCATACTGGATATCTGGTGCAGAATCAGATAACCTCTAACTAGTTCAATGTGTTTACTGGCTCATTAAAACAATTATGGCGCAATTTGTAATTCATTTTCAGAGTGATAACCTATCATTGGAGTTAATGCAGCTATTTGTGCTGCTAATTGCTGTTCATGTCTGATCCTGTCTCGCACAAAAATCCTCAGATTGCCTGGCTAAAGTGCGGAAGATGATATCGATCCATGGCTCATAAAACTAAAATGGGAGCTTTGTCGGTCCACCTGGAGGGAAAATGACAAAACATTAATTATTTACAAACGGGTGCTATTGTATTCTCTGAGTATTCAATAGGCCTTGCACCCCCTGAAATGCTTTAGCAGAAGTTAACAACCTAATTTACAGATTTTGCTACATAACATTAAATTATAAGTCATTGGTTCACTTACCTTTTATGATTCTTTTTCATGCACAAATTCATGCCAGTGGGTTCATTACTTGGCGTGGGTACGACTGGATAAGTGAAATATGCTCATGTTTAGGGATGATTCTACTTTCCAGACCTGCATTTTGCAATAAAACAATCTAACAAATTAACATAAATAAATAATTACAAATTGGGTTAAATAAGTTTCATAATTCAATTTACATTTACATTTGGACAAGATATGCCAACTGTTTCTCTACTGCAGTGACCCGTTCCAAAAAGGCTAAATGATGACAAAATGTAAAATGTTTGTTTGTTTGTTTGTTTGTTTGTTTAATCTTATGTAATTTTTTTTCACAGTCTATGAATGGACGTTGGATGTTTGTGCCTGAGCCAAAGGGCTTTTGGCCAGTAGACTTTCTACTGTGTGAGGGGACTTGTGTCTGTGAACTATGGCAGGAAGGGGCGTGACTAATGTATAGCAGAGGCTGGCAGGGAGGGAGGGCTCTCGGGGTGTTTCAGCCCTCAGTGCTGTTTGACAGGACACAGGAGGCACCACGGGTCAACATGCAGGCACCTCCCACAAAACACATCAAGATGAGCCTGCATAAATGGGTCACAGCCACAGAAATCATCTGTTAATATGATATTTGTGATAACAGCTCACACTCACACCCTCAGACAAATATAGTGGCAGTGGCCAAGCCAAAACAAAAACAAACCTGTTTCAAAAGCAGTAATACAGTAGAAAGACATTGAACTTGTGAATCCAGAGCGGTCTCAAAGTGTGCTGTAGGCTACAGTAGCTGTGATTGGAGATAAGATACAGGATACAGGCAAAGACACCAGAAATAAACAGCCTGGTGGCAGCACAGGGGGGCAGCGAGTGAAGCAATGCAAAAATCTTGAGCCAAGTCTGCTTTTATTATAATGCACAAACACATGGATAGATAAAAGCCTACCAAACGTTTTAAAAAATGCCTACAGACATTATAACAAACTCAACAAACTGGTGAAGAAAGCTGGCTTTGTTCTGGGCTGCAGCCTCGATCCAGTGGAGGTGGTGGGGGACAGGAGGATGATGGCGAAACTGTCTTCAATCATGGACAATGTCTCCCACCCACTACATGAGACCGTAAGATCCCTAGAAAGCTCCATCAGTGGCAGGCTTCCTCACCCACGGTGCGTGAAGGAGAGGTACCGCAGGTCCTTCCTCCCCTCTGCTGTCAGACTTTGCAATCAGGTCTGCTCCCAGTAGACCAATAACAACATACGTGCAATATTCTACTACATGTGCAATACCCTCCTTCCCATCCCACCATAACTGCATCACATATGCACCATATTAATTTATCTATACCTATACTCAAATCTGTATTTGCACTGCCTATTTACACTGCCTTTTGTATAGGTACATTTTACCTAATATATGTATACTTTGTATATAGTATGTGTATGTATATTAATATATGCTTTTATATTTTTTATTCTTTATTTTTATAACGGCCACTTATGTGCACTGAGTGCACAGTATATGTGTGTGTGTGTATGTGTATGCATGTACTGCCGCTGTCAACACTGTGAATTTTCCCATTGTGGGATAAATAAAGGCATATCTCATCTTATCTTATCTTATCTTATAACTGATAGGTTGTTCAACAAATCCAGCTGCTAACCTAATCCTTTGTCTTTCAGAAGAGTTACTAATTCCCTCCAGACTATTTTATAATAAACAGCTCCCTGAAAAACAAAAGCATAAATAAATAAATAAATAAATAATAAAAACCTGAGTACCAATCTGCATGGTGTACATGGTGTGAGGGTCTTAGAAAATAATGTATTGAGGGGAAAGAGTTTGTGTGAAATCTCCCTTTTCCCGATGTATTTACCACTTCCTTGGGCTGTTAACGCAGTGTTTTTTCAATCTGTGGTACAGGGGCCCCATGGGTCCTTGAGGGGATTAGAGGGCCACCAACAAAGGATGATGAGGTTGATAAATTTGACCACACGGACAAAGACTAAAACTAAAGGCATTTTCTGTATATTTTTAGTTAGTTTTGTAAATATGGTTTCAGTTAGTTTTAATTTGTTCTTTTGAGTCTAGTTTTTATTTTTAGTTCAGATAAGACAAGTTTACACCCAGTCTTAGTTTTTAGTTTAGCTTTAGTCAACTGATTTTCAAGCATGTATGTTCAAACGTGCCTTTTGTACAAATATGGTTTTAACACGCTCTTATTCCACACATTCACGCAGTTTACAAGGACTGTAGCTGCAATTTGTTGCCGCCTTGAGTCTGAAGGGGCCTGAAATACTTTGAATTGTGCTTCTTATTTTTCCACGTTTGGCGGGAGGAGCCACAACTTCCAGCCATAACACCGCCTCTCGTCTGTAAGTCAGCGCCGAGGGCCAAGTCGCCCATGTAACGGAGGAAGAGAAGAAGCGAACTTAGTAGCCTGCTAGCCTAGCTGTAAGCGTCTGCTGCGACTAGCTGGTTAGCAGACCACGTAGCTGTAGGTTTTACTGGAGTTGCTCACCTCAGTCGGGTCCGATGGTAAGCGTCATGTGTTGCATCGATAAGAGTCGAGTTCACTCGCCGAGTAATATGTTTTGCTCGGTAGCATGTAGCCGGCTAAGCTACATTGCTAACTTGCTATCTGTCAAGCTACACTGGCTGCTAGGCTAACGTAACGTACTGCCTCTGGCTGTGATGTGCAGGTATGATCAAAACAACTGCTCGTGTCCACGGGCATTTGGAGTATTTCAGCATTGGTAGTCATGTAGTAGTATGTAAACATTTTTGGTTTATTAGTAAAGTTGGTTTTCAGTCGACATCTTAGCTTCAGAAAATAACAAGATTGTTTACCTGGAGCTCAGGCTTGCTGCAGTTAGCATGGAGAGCTAACCATAGCTGCTTAATAGTTGGTGATCAGTTTTTAAAACAGAAGTTGGGTGTACTGGCATCACTTCATCTGGCCAAGCCTGTTGTGCTCACCATCTAACTGTGAAAATCAAATGACAGACTGTCACTTTTTGTGTTTTCCCAGGTTTATAACACCGTCCAAACATGGGTGACATGAAAACCCCAGATTTTGATGATCTTTTGGCTGCCTTTGATATCCCAGATGCCACGGGGTTGGATGCCAAAGAACCCATCCAGGAGAGTCATGAGGAGGCAGAGGGTCAGCTGAAGCACGCAGGGATGTGTCTGGATGACAGCCTGTTGGTTAACCAAACTGTCACTGCAACAGACATTCCTGTTGTAAGTGTTATTGTGAAAAACACAAGCCGTCAGGAGTCTTTGGAGGGTTTTTGTGATAGGCTACACTCAGGACCAACGTTGCAAAATGGATTCAGGGGACCAGGGACCTCGATTGACTCTGATGAGCCAAGCAACACAGGCTTTTCCAAATCATTTGTGTCTTCGTTAAATGGGAATAACTCAAGTGAACTTCTGGGGAAGGCTCCAATTCAACATAAGCCTGAAGGAACACCAATATTCTCTCAGTCTTTCTCACAGTTTAGTCCCATCTCTAGCCCTGAATCTGAAGACACTCCAAGTAGTAAAGATGACATCTGCCCAAAACAAGAGAGACCCTGTTTCCCTGAAGCTTCAGTTTTGGTGGAGCCTTCTATGTCAGACAATCCAAAAAAACTGGCTCTCAGCATGTTTGATGATTGCCCAAAGGACTCTGATTTCCCCAAGAACACTCCCAGGAGCAGAGCAGAATCCATCCAAACAGAAACTACAAGGACTGAGGAGCCATCTGAAATGTATGTCAGCAACCAAACAGAAAAAGCAGATACAGTACGTAGTACACCCGCCACAGCAAGTGTTAACCAAAACTCTACCGAGAGTGACTGCAATACAGCACCCAAGCTGGATATTTCCTCTTCTCTTCCACATGTCAAATCTCAGACATCTAAATTGTCCTCTTGCCTTGAGGCACTGGTAGCTCTCAATGCTAGAAAGGATCCTAGTGAGCAAACTAATCCAAGAGAGCCATCAGCAGTGCAGAATGACTGTATGAAGGCCAGTCCCAAGGTGCCTATATCACCACGAAGCCCCAGGAGTCCTCTTGAGGCTGTGAAACGGCTAATGAAACCCTCTGACAGCCCTGTAAGCATCTGCAGCGACAGTAGTGGCAAGGCATCTCCTGCCATGGCATCTGGCTCACCTCCAGCCATACCAAGGGTCAGAATCAAAACCATCAAAACCATGTCCGGGCAGATCAAGCGTACAGTCACCAGTGTATTGCCTGATTCCGAAACGGACGAAGTGCAGTCCGCCTACGAGTCCTCTCCATCGCAGAGTATGATTAGTGACGATTCTTACTGTAATATGTCCCCTCATCACTCCCAAAACGTGGTCGCTGATAGCACTGTTGGACTGCATACTAAAGGTACCGCAATCAGTACATCTTCATCGAAGGTTTTACACAGCAAAACAGAGGGACACTCCAGGAGGTCAGGCGTAATGCAGTCTCCGTCAGTTTTTCATAATACTAACACTCCTGGCAAAAGATCTGTTGCACACCAAGGGCAGAAACCAAAGAGAATAACATCAGCCCAGACAAGCCACACAACCGGTACACACTTCCTTCCCAAAGCAATGCACTTAGCCAATCTTAACCTGGTCCCTCACAGTGTTGCTGCCTCAGTGACTGCACGGTCCACCTCCCATCAACAGAGCCAGCACACGCTCTCCTCCATGGTGTACAGCACCGTCCCACTGGTGCATCAAGTGAAGACAGCCAACCCTTACCCACGCGCCTCCATGCCCAACACAGCAGCGGGAACCTTAAACAGACTCTTGAACAATGCCAACCCTGTGCCTACGTATGTGCCCAACCTGAATCCGCCTCCAGAGAGCAACATCAGCCTTCCTCCGCGGGGATACTGCTGCCTCGAGTGCGGGGACTCCTTCGGGGTGGAGCGGAGTCTCATGTATCATTACGGCAGAAGGAGTGTTCACATTGAAGTAGCGTGTACGCACTGTGCAAAGACAATGGTGTTCTTCAACAAGTGTGCCTTGTTGGCGCATGCACGGGAGCACAAGAACAACGGAATGGTGATGCAGTGCACACAGCTGTATATGAAGCCCATTGCGGAGGAACAAATGTTTTTACCCTTGAGTAGTGAACCTGTGAAGGTGGACTTCTATCCTTCACCGTCGCCATCACCTAAAAACCAGCCGGTCATGCCCCTGTATCCAGACAATTCCATTCGCCACCGGCTGCGTTGCTTCGAGTGCAACAAGCAATTAGGTGACTATAAAGCACTTGCAGGCCATTACCAGAGGCTCTCAGAGGACATGGAAGGACTAGTGAGTAAATATTTCATGGAGATTTTGAAAAGCTCACCAATGTTTTGTCATGCATCTTCATGTTTCAGTTGTATTTTTTATACTTTCCCCTCATGTTCTTCTATGATACATAGATATGCAAGGTGTGCTCAATGTTGCTGCCTAACAAGTGTAGCTTCAGAGCTCACCAGCGCATTCATGCTCACAAGTCTCCCTACTGCTGCCCTGAGTGCGGCGCGCTGAGTCGCTCTGCGGACATCCAGAAGCATGTGAAGGAAAACTGCCTGCATTATGCACGCAAGGCTTGGCACAAGTAAGTGAGCCAGACGCTCAGAACAGGTCTTGTTCAGAAGCCTCGGAGTGACGTAACATAGTGCAACTGACAAGAAATTGGTTTGCTATCCCTGTGTCTTCCAGGTGTCTTCACTGTGATATGGTTTTCAAGACACTTCAAGGTCAAAAGAGTCACATTGAAGAGAAACACTGTGAAGTCTTTTATAAATGCTCCATCTGTCCGGTTGCCTTCAAGTCCTCTGACAGCTGTGAAATTCATTTGAAAAACAAACACAGCGCCAGCAAAATATCCCCTCAGTAAGTCTGTAATTCTTGACTGTGTAAAGATTTACATTTTCCCCTAACGGTGCATTTTCACTGACTTTATTTATTTTTCTCTTCTGCTTCCTCTGTTGCAGGTTAATATTCAAGTGTTCGTGTGAGACTGTGTTCAAGAAAAAGCAGTTGTTCTTTCAGCACTTCCATCAGAATGCCAACAAGCGTGTTACTTGTGTATTCAAGTGTCCAGAATGCAACTCAGTTTTTCCCCAGAAGCAACTGTTAATGCAGCACTTCAGGGTTGGCCTCACTTGTGTTTTCTGTCATGTTTGTGATTGTAAATGTACGCATCAGTTGAGAGTAAAGCCATTGCAAGTGATCCTCTTAGCAGGAAAATGATAATGGATTTGCAAGGTTCCTTTATTGTGCATGATCATTAAACTGTGTAAAAAAGTGTAATGTATTTTTTTCCTCTTGTGATTTTCCTGTTTTACAGAGTGTGCACGGTGGAATTTTGAGAGCAGAGGTGGAAAAAAACGGCAAACAAGCAGGCAGGACCACATGGTACCAGGATGCTTCCTCAACAGTGCAGCAGCTGAAAGGTCACAACCCTGTCAAACACGCAGATGTTCCCAGAAAGAAGGCAGAGCAGGGCAACAAGCCTCGCGTGAAGCCAACCGGCTGGACGTGCGGGGAGTGTCTCCAGTGGTTCCCTGACCGAGATGCCTATGTTTCTCACATGAAGACCAGCCACGGCAGGGTGAGCCAGCACAGAAGTCTCCCATGCTGGGAGGTGTTGTAAATGTGTTCTCACTTGAGCTGATTGTGCTAAACCAAAGATGGTTCATTCAAAATACATACCCATGTTTTTTAATTAAAAAGTCTGCCACAACAGTCAAATATTCCAGCACTTATTGTGGGGGACTGTTTCTATCTACACCTTTACTAACTGTGTGTATCTTACTTAATAAGTAGGGTCAGGTTTTTGTGCTTTGTAATTTTTGTCTTGTCTCATTTTTCACTCTGAGCATGAAATATCTGCCCTTTTACCAAAACTCTGCTACATGTTGTCGTGTGTAATGCCTTCCCCCCACGATCTGTTTTTGCTTTTAATTCTAGGGAGTCATAATAACATCTGGCCAGGAACTGCGGATGAAAACCACCCTTTTTTTTTGGCTAACTCAAGCACATTTACAGAAATGTTTATTAATGTGCATCGTTCCTTACATATCAACAAATAAATAATACATAAGTAATTTTCATGACCACCAGTGAGAACTCATTGAACTCATTATAGATTCTTGATTAACTTACAGCTCATGTTGACAAGAAAGGCCTTGTTCAGACTGTGAGCCCAAATCTGTTGTTTGGCTCATCCAGATTGGAGTCAGATTGATTTTATCAAGCCCGACCCACAAAAAAACAACAAAAGTAAAAACATGTGGAATCTGATTTTTGCAAATCAGACATAAGCCACATTTGTCTTTGGTTTCAAACATGATTCAGATCACATTTCTGCAGATGCATCTCAGTCTGACCGATCTGGCTGCTCAACACAGTTTTCAAACTGTCCCTAACGTCACTCACAATGTGACACATGCCGGTGGAGTGACTCAGTGCTCAGCGGGAAGAGCTTTAAATGCAGTGTAAAACGTTGCTGCATATATCAGTTTCTGTTACTGATGTCTGCTGTGACTGGGGAATTCTGCACCTTGGCTTCACAAATGAATTGCAGTGAACCAGAGATGATATATGCGGTTCTGTTTGTGCAGCTTTTTGTTTTGTCTCTGCATTTGAAAAACAGTTCATCAGTTCGCCTGCGTGCACACACTTGTGTCCTTGCCAGAGCAAATGATACAAATATCTTAATAGGTGTGGGAATCACCAGTGATCTCATGATTCAGCATAATCGATTTTTAGATTAATCAGTAATAATTTATTTACTTCAATTTGTGATGCTTTTGTGTTTACAGTCATAATGGTAGGAATTTCAACAACACTAGCCATGATTGAAATATACTTAAATCCGTTAATCAAGTGCCATTTCTTTTTATTTGTACAGATCAGCAAAACAAGCACCATGCTCTTTGTTTTGCACAACCAATCAGAATCATCCATATCTCCTTTATATAAAACAACCTATACTGTTAAGGGAATACTCCAACGCTTTGGGCTAAATACCCTTTTTCCAACTTGCCCAAACTGAGACAAGATGTCCGAGACCATTTTCACATCTGTACGTCCGATAGTTCAGTGTCTATAGGTAGCATTTCGTGTTAGCTTAGCATAAAGACTTGAAGCCTATAGGAGTCATTAGCCTAGTTTTGTCAAAGTGAAAAATTAAACCTTACAGCAGCTCCAAAGCTGTCTTATTTACACAGTGTATTTGAAATACATGTCTTAGGATTTTAAAAATAAAACAGGAGTCATTTTAAGATAGGTTAGACGGTGCAATTATAACTGCTGAGCACATTTACCCATCCGCCTATCGCAATTATCCCCACGCCTCTCAATATAACAGATTAACTTGCAAACAGTGTGGACAGTCCAGTCTAAAGATTGAATTTGAGAGACAAATCAGATGTGCCTGCAGTCTGAAAAAGTGTGTTCATTAAAAATAGACGTTCCATTCTTAATATGGCCATGTGCCAAATCATTAATCCTTAAATAATTTCTCAACAGTCACTGAAGAGGTATCCATGTCGACAGTGTGAGAGGTCTTTCAACTCTACGACCAGTTTGAGAAGACACATTCGCAATGACCATGATGGAAAACACAAAATTTACACTTGTTGGTAAGAGTTTTTTATATTTTCAAATAAATGATGATAATGAATAAAGTAATGCTGTCACAGTCCTGAGGATTTGATTTAAAACAAAATCTGTTGATTCTTGGAAATCCAATTATTTATCAGCATGTTGTTTGGTTCTTCATCCTTAAGGTATTGCACTGATACCAACACAATATTTGGGACAAGTGTGATGCTGAAGAATCACATCAGTCTCATGCATGGAATCAAAAATCCTGATCTCAGCCTAATGCCAAAAACAGCCGCAGTGGACTCCAACAAGTCCTTGGCGGAGGTAATTTATCATTTTTTAATGCTCTAACACAGAAAGAACAAAATAATCAGACTAATCATAGACATGTATACATCTTTCTCTGTATCTTCTGTAATTTTATGCCGCTTTGGTACATTGGGCGATAACTCTAGGTTTGTCATAATGGCATATCTGTAGCTGTTTGGATATAAATGGTTTCAAGCAGAGGTTTTACTGCTAAAAATATTTTTAAATCATAATACAGTCATTACCTGTGAAAGATTTTGGACAACACTGTTTGCTTCAGATAATAGTGTAAATTACAGTATTTATTTTAATCTCACATTTTCCTGCAGTGGTGGTAATCTTGGTCTGATGGTGCACCGCTGCTACAAGAATATACAAATACATGAAACATTATAAAGAATCTTATTAGTAATTATATTAAGATGTGTGGCTTGTGTGATTTGCAGGGCCATATTTCAAAACGACCGGCCGTGGGCACACAGGACGAGGGGCAGGACGGTGGCGGCGACAGTCGGGACGTTCCCTCAGCGAAGCGTCTGAAAGCTCAGTTTCGTTGTTCCAAGTGCGGCTTCGTCACAGAGGATAATACACAGTTCCAGCAGCATATACCTCAGCACAAAACCGATGGAAACACTCCCCAGTGCCTTCACTGTGGTCTGTGTTTCACATCTCTGCTGTCTCTGAACAGACACCTTTTCATTGTACACAAAGTCAAAGATCCAGAGGAGGAGGAGGTGGGGCCGGTGCCGGAGCCAGAGGCCAGGGAGAAGGAGCAAGATAATCTGTCTGTTAGATCAGCAGAGGCTGATGAGGTAAATGACTCGGGAGCAGAGCTCAGTGAAACGGAGCCCTCACAGGCAGAAGAGCCGGCGAGTCTGCACTGTGACACGACCACAGACTGTAAGTTAAAACCAAGCAGTCGCTCTCAAACACAAGCAGCCTCTCTCCAGTAGTGAGAGCCACCTTTGAACCTCTTTAGCGCTGCTTTGTACATTCAGTTCATTCAGTTTTTTATGTGAAAGATACTGGTGGTCCTGTGTTCTGCACAGAGGTGGTATATAGTTTTGGGGGCTTTTGTCATTTCTCTCAAGGCAGAGTCACAGGCCGGTCGATTAAAACAGATTCTTACAAGACAGTATTTTCATACTTGAGACGACGTGAATTCATATGTTGGCGTCCTGTATTATTTTTTCAGTTATCATTTATCACTGTGTATCATTGTGCATGTTGGTATTATATGACATACATCTGTTGAGCCTTTCAGACAGCCACACTTAATTTGTTTTTATGTTCCATTGGTATTTTCAAATGGCTCCAACCATCCTAACAAGAGACTCAGGAATGTCTGTTAATTTTTAAACCCAGTATTGATTGCTAGAATGTGAAGTGGGTGGAACTTTGTTGTTGATAGCCATCTGAATTGTTTGAATTTACTTTGAAATATTATTTTGTGCTACACAGAACATTATATCCTGAATAAAATTCAGGGTGATCGAGGCAGCACTGGTTAAATATAACAGTACTGCAGTTCATATGCATTTTAGGTTAAAATATTTAGACTTATAGTCACAATTTATCACAAAAAATGGCATAGCTATATAATATCCATTTAAAAAATTCATATGTAACAGTTAATCAAAATAGCAGTCTTCTGCACGATCACATGCAGGTGTGAAGTTGCCTTGCTAAGCATAGCCCAGTAAAATTGGGCTATAGGCTACATAAAACAATACTTGCTTTTGACTATTTAAAAATTAGACTTCAAGCATTTTAAAATGCTTTCCGATCTTGTGTTTATTGTAAAAGTGTTGCATTTCTGGTTGCATGTTGCCCAAGAGCTGTTCTAATATTTTCGTGTTGTTGTTTTGTTTTTTTTGTTTTGTTTTGTTTTGTTTTCTTTCCTTAAATGAGTTCTGTGGAGATGTGGAGAAATGAGGTATTGGATGTGTGGTGCAGCAGTATTGAAAATACCTCAAATTGCCAGAAGTGTATTATTCAGGCAAGTTAACGGATGATATTAACATCAGGGTACATGGTTTTGGAAAATCCAGTGCAAATGTTGTGAGGTGTATAAGTGAAGGTTGATGGCACGTTGGAATTCATGTTTTAGAAATCAGGGCCTGGAATCACAAAGTCTATTTGGGAGTAGGAGTAATAATATTGGAACACTGGTCAAGTTACAGGACCCTGTTAAAAAACATGATGCATTTAGAGGGAGGAACGCTCTCTGATCGGCACTTGTAGAGTATTTTCTGAGCGCAGGCCCCGATTTGTAAAGCAGCGCGTATTGTTTTGTATTTGATACATGATAGTTACTACCTCCATGGTAAATGGCAGTGATTGAAAGTGTTTGAGGAGTTGCAGATAATCTCAGTGCAATGTAAAAACAAGTTTATAAAATGTGTATTATCCCACATTATTAAATTTTATAAATTATTTTGGGAATCATTAACAATATATGGTCATATTGACTTAACTGGCAAGTGAACTTTCTATGTAAGTGCTATATGAGCTGTTTATTTCTCTGTAATCTTAAATATCAGTCTTAAAACTCAACGCTTTGCAGCTGTTGAACTGCAGAGGCTAAAATTACATGTACCTTTCACAACTTGTTCTTTTGTAATGCTTGTTGAAAGATATTTGTACTTTTTGATACTGTGTACAATAACGACTTGTATAGGACGGTCTTCGGTGTACATACAGTAGCCAGTGAACTCCATTCTCTGCATTTCTTAACCCATCACATCTACTCAGCATGCATTGGCCCTCGTGCCTTGCTGTTATGTTTACTTAAAATACTTACAAATAAATCGGTGCATTTAATTACATCTGCCTTGTGTGTGGTTTTAAGTGCTCGACTGTCTTTAATGCTCTTTAATGAGGTCTTGTTCTTTGCAAGAGGGGAGATGGTATTTGGGTGTGATAATCGGTGATTTTTCATTTGCATACTAACAGTGGTCGGAGCTAATGAGCACCATGTATCCAATAAGTGACCAACCACCGATGGATGACTTCATCTAATTAGAATATGAAGCCCAGCCTTTCTCAGTATAAGTGCCAGTCTCTAAAGTAACAGCGCAGCACAGAGATTTTGAACCTGAAGCGATTTTGACGGGCGTCAGTTTGCTTAGAGTACATATTAGGGATGAGTGGCACTCTGGCAAGGATTTGCAGAACAGGATTTCTGTCTTCTTTGATTCTAATCTCATACATTGCCATGACATCGTCGATGACTCTCGATTTAACTGAACTGAGAAATAAAGTTTCCAAGATTAAAGTGAATCCAAGAGGGAATCTGTGGGCTACAGGTAAGGGCAAATGCATCTCTTTTTGACAAAAGTGTTTCATTTTAATTTCTCCTCTGATTGCTCACATTGTGGTGATTGTGTTTTGGTCAATAAGGGCATTTCATGGGCAAGAAAAGTGTTGTGGATAGTTCCCTTGTGGAGTCAACCATTGGGGATTTAAATGTCCCAGCTCAAGACAGAGCTGTCAGCCCTCTGCACAAAACCGAAAGCCTGAAGGAGCTGATCGTTCAGATACTGGCGGGTGCTCTGCATGCACACGAGACGCAGGCTTTGGACATGTTAGTATTATTGTTGTCACAGGAAGACATTTAACATAAATATTGGTGCACATCCACTGCATTATTCATGATGTTTTTCTTTTCCTACAGAGGAGGGGATCCTGCTTGAAGAACACTTAAACCCCCTACAACACTATTGGAATAATATGACATCTCACAAAAGCAGAAATTCTGTCCTTTTTTGTGAAAAATATATGCTAAAACAGTTTCCCTTTTTTGGTTTGAAATGTGGCATGTTATTTATCAGCATTTATCAGTGGTATTATGACAATATGATGTCTGTGCAGCCATCACTGCTTCCATGTTCAGATTGATCCTGTGACCCAACCACTTTGAACCTAATATGTATGTAGTACTACCTTACAATAAAGTAGTACCAAAAAAATTGTGATTGTCACTTTTTCTCATGTCACCACAACTTCACTATTGCATTACAACAGTATTGAATACAGAACTGTTTTTTTTTTTTTTTAACAAATAATATGATCAACAAATGTCAAACAAGCAGTATATGTCTGATTACCATTAATTAAAGAATGTATACCGTATTCATTTATAATATAGGCTGTTTGATATATCTACCGAATAGCTGAAGCCAAATTCCACCAAATTTGATTATCATTTTGTCGTTTTTATCTCCCCCTATTGGTGATTTTGAAAACCTATTGCAATCCTCCAATAACACTTCCGGGTTAAATGACAACATGCTTTTTCTGTAGCTAACATCCCTTTTAGATTAGTTAGTCGTTTTGTGATGATAACATCTCAGAGCCATGCCTCTTATAGTGATGTGTGGTTACCCGTGTAGTGGTAAAACACGACGGGCAGAAGAATTAAAGGAGTATTTCGAGCAGAACACAGACCGAAAGGTGCATGTTGTAGGAGACGCGACCATGGCCGTGGAGAGGAACACTGTTTACGCAGGCAAGTTAAACCACCTTAGCCTCTGTTTCAGAAAGATAGTCGCGCCAAACTCCTTTCAGAAATTTGGTACAAATGGGTGGTAGGTTTCCAGGTAAATCGGGTCGCATGTTGTTGACTAAGCAGCTCTCATTTTCCATAAAGCCTCGGCTTATACAGTTTTCTGAAGCTGGTATGCTAGCTGTCCCCGTCCTCCACGTTACCGTTACTTTGACGGAGAAACATCGCTAACAAAGTTTCAAAAGTCGACATATTGTTGAACTTTGAGGAGTTTGGTGGATGAATGTGAGCCGAACGAAAGCCTGGATGGCAGAGAGTCGTGCACAGTTGTCAGCCTTGTGCTATGAGTTGTTTATGTTTACTGATAAACAAGACAACATTATATTGCCGCAGTTTTGAATGGAGTTCGGCGTGACGTTCTTTCCAGAGTTGCTGAATCTGGGTATTGCTAGGGGTGGAAGTAAGTTACTTTATTTGAGTAGCTTGTTTTCTTGAAAATAATCTAGTTTAATCTAGTACATTTTAAATGCAGAGCACTGACATAAGCAGGTAAAACCACAAATCAGGCTATTAGGCATTTAATTTCTCCCCATCTTTCTATCTCCCTCGCTCTCTCTGTCTCTCTCCCACTCTCTCTCTCTCTCTCTCACACACACACACACACACATAACCGCATGCTGCTGATACATTTGGTGAATGAAACAATAAGCGTAAGTGGCCGAAAACAGAGCCACATTTATTTTGTGAATAGCTGGGTCACAAGAAGAAATTCCACTAAAGCTTTGGGTTTCCAGAAGAAAAAAATGGAGATTTGACAACAAGCATTTGCTGTAACCTGCTGTTGTTGAATGTGTTGCAGATTCACAAAAGGAAAAGAACACCAGAGCAGCTCTGAGAGCTGAAGTAGAGAGGTGGGTTTTTATTAATATTTTTGATTAAATTCAGAGTTATAGCATGCATTGATGTTACATTGTCACAGTGATATTAAAATGTGTTTCCATTACCTGTTATTCAGGAAAGTCAACAAGGATAACATAGTCATTTTGGATTCATTAAATTACATCAAAGGTAAATCTTAATGCCAATATTGTACAATTACTCAATACTCAGACCGTATTACAACTTTGTAATTTGTTTGCACTTTTACCTTTGAAGTTGGTTCACCTTACAGGCTACAGATATGAACTTTACTGTCTCATCAAACACGCACAGACACCTCACTGCCTGGTAAGTGCACAGGAGGAACTAGCACTGGACTTGTTATATCTTTAAA
>OMLB01021169.1:16845-38467 GCA_900302555.1 Myripristis jacobus
TTATTAAAAAAAAAAAAAAAAAAAAAAAGCTTCCCTAAATATAAATCACATAAATGAAGCTCAGCAGGTATCTGTCATCTTTTTATGAAGGTGTACTGTTTGACCTCGGCTGAAGAGAGCTCCACATGGAACACAAACAGAGATACCGCTGAGCAGTACACCCAGGAGATGTAAGTCGAAAGCCCTAAGACTTAGGACTATTCAATCTGTAATTCAATCAATGTGCTTTGAGTACCATCCATCCATTTCAAAACTCAACACCTGTAATTCTTTTGTCTTGTAATTTGTGTGGCATATGATTGTTCTCTTTTGCAGCTTAGATGGATTAGTGCTGAGATTTGAAGCTCCAGACTCGAGAAACCGATGGGACAGTCCTCTGTTCACCATTCTCAAAGATGACACTCTTCCATTTGAAGCCATTTCTGATTCTGTTTTCAAAAGAAAAGCACCCCCACCAAACCAGTCCACACAGAGTGTAAGTAATACCCATGGCATGTTCCCATGTGTAGATTAAAGATGCAGCATTTAGTAGAATTAACTGTACCCCTTAATTGGTTGTTCTGCTTTCATAATAACTTGTTGACTAGCAAGTGGTAGAAGTGATATTTTCATTTTTCACTACAGCAACCACTGTCCTCTGCAAACTTCCTGTATGAGCTTGACAAGATCACACAAGATGTGCTGATGGTATGTCTTCATCTTTTCTTTCTTGCAACTCACTTTTTTACTAGTTTTTCCTCATGGTATGTACTGCTGGTGGAAGTCTACCGTGTTCTTGATTTGCAAGTGTAATGTACTTGATACATAAAGGTAATGGAAATTCTTGATTTTTTTTTTTTTTAGGCCATTTTTAATGCACAGAAGACAAGTGTCCCTGGGGATCTCATTTCAGTTCCAGGAACTACAGAAAAGATATCCTTTTTACCTGAATCTTTAATGTACATACTTTTATTTAAAGCTTTGCTCTCAAATGGATTGATATATTAGCAGAATATAATTATGTGATAGTGTTGTTTTTCTGTTAAGTTTATCTGGGATCATTCACAGCTATTTTTATTTTATATAAGTGTGTGTGTGTGTGTGTGTGTGTATTGTCGATTGTCATACGTGAGGCGCCTTATTTTTTATGTTCATCAGCTTAAGGTGTGTCAGATAACCGCACCAGTGGGAGGAAAAGTCATTCTCAAATAAACACTTCTTAGAAGGGGGTGGGGAGGGGGATTTATGCTCATCAAAGAAGCTCATTTTAAATTAAATTCAGTTGAGTCACAGCAACCTGAAAGGTCCTGCGAACTGTGAGATGTGCCGGACAGAATCCAAATTACATAGATGAGTGGACTTTGCTGAGGATTACTTTGGGCCAGTTCTTAGAATCAAACACTTTGAAACTCTCCTTTGAACATTGCTCAAGCAAACAAACTCTGGAGTAAACAAGGTTCTCCAGACCAGTGTTAGAGATTGGCAGCCATGTGCGTTATTTGAAATGACCTCAGTCGCATTCAGCTCTTTTAATATTGTCTCATATTATTGTTCTCAAACTGGAAGATGAATCAATAATGCTGTGACCACCAGATATTTTTGGTCACATGTTCAAGGTTAATATTGGCATCTCTTTTCCAGTTCTGTGCCTTTGTCATGGCCGCAGTATTGACATTTATTGAAGATAAATTGCTTATTTTCATGACAGAACTCAGTAAAACATTTGCATACTAATGTCCTTGACTTGATGTTGAACATTGAACTCACCAGGAGCTTCAACATGGCAGAGCTACGGAAATTGCGGCGCCAGTTCATCAGCTACACCAAGATGCACCCAACAGAGAATATAGGGCAAATTTCAAACATGTTTGTGCAGTATTTAAACAAGAGCCTTCACTGAAATGTTACAGCATTTGTTTTGTTTTATATTTTCTGTGACAAATAAATGTATTTAAATATCTTTTGCTCATTTTTTTTATTTTCCATTTTGGGCAGACTATACCAGGATTTATTCAGTTGTATCATGTACATATACAGCTGCACTAACACTTGTGTGAGGTAATACTACACTTGACCCGATTGTACATGAATAGATGCTCTTTTTATCAAGCAAAATTAATCTACATTGTTACACCCAAAGCTAAAACCACTTTACACACAAGTCCTGCACAAGAGGGTTTTCCATAAATTATATTCTAGCTGCAGCATGTTCATCTTAGTTTGTGCATGGAATTTATATTCCCATGATGGAAGCAGGAGCCAAAGACACCACAGAATATGTTATCATTTTGGTGGTGGAATTCCTCCATAATAATGGGATCAGTCTTGTTCCAGACTTCCTTTTTGCCATGTTGTTGCTCATGTTTGCCTTGTTTATGAATTCCACTCTTAAGGCCAGTTTTGAATAATTTGTCAAAACTGTGTAGTACCTGTAGAGTAAAGTTAATTTCAGGTCCCCTCATGTTGTACTTAACCTCTACATTTATTATTTATATAATTATATATCAATTATCTATCTGTCTACATATGTACACATATACATATATAGAGACATTTCATAGATTCTCTGCAGATATAATAAACTTAATTTGTATAGCACCTGTTATGCAAAAATGCAGCTCAAAGTGCAATGCCATAAATGTTGTAATATAAGATGGAAAATCTGCACTTTTCTTCAATACTGTATCCTTACAGTGTAAAGGTTTATAGATATTCCAGAGGCATATTTCATTATATTTTACTAATTATTAAACTCTGTATGCAAAGGGGGGTTTTCTTATGTTCGTAGGATTGAACTACTTTATTTTATTTTGTTACGTGTGTTCATTTTTCTACAGATAAATATTTTTTCTCTTTTAGTGTTGATACTTATATTTTGTGTATTTCTGTTCCTGTGTAATGTGTATCTATCTACGTGACACATGAGCTTGAGACGTGACAAACAGCAAGTGTTGACTAAATGGTTAAAAAGCTCCTTACTCCTGGCTGGAATTAGGGAACAAGGAAAATATGTTGAGTAATGCTCTTTGAAAGAATTAATTTGTTAATGTATCAGTTACATAAGCAGACTGTGAGAGAAACAACAACAGGGAGTTCTTTACTGAATTGCTTTGTATGAAATGAGGTTACTAATTACTTCTGCAAACCACTGGTTGGCTAAGTGATTTGGTGACTTTAATTCATCGGAAAACTATTAATATTACTGATGTGTCTTGTACCATGACAAACTGATTATTCATGTTTCAGTATTACATGATTGTGCAAATGTTAGCTGCTGTTTAAGGTGAAAGTGTTAAAGTCTTTACAAGTACAGTCATTTTATTGAATGAAAAGCCATAAAAATATATTTATGTTCAACATTGCACAAAGAAACAATTCACCACTTAACATATTTACAACATTTAATTTACTCGCTCTTTGCTCGCATTTAATATTTTTTTACAGTCTTTCTCTGCAGAGGGACATTGGTGCCAAAGATCCGGTCCCAGTGGCTGAAGAAAGGAGCAAAATTACTGCTAGGCTTCTGGTGGTGCATGTCGTGAGCTGGTGCTCCTCCCAGCAGACCAAACGGCACCAGGCGGTTGAGGGTCCACGGCAGGTCATAGCCTATGTGGTCCTCTACAGACATCCAGATGCTGAACACTGTGACACACCAAGTGGTAAACGGGTGACATCTCAAGAGAATCGGGTCCAGGTTGCTCCAGAAGCCTACGGTCATCAGCTCTGGGATGCTGAGCTGCTCTGTGGACCAAGAGAAAGGTGCGATGTATTCGTGGTGAATGGCATGAATCCACCTGTAGAGCTGAGCATTCTTGTGGTGTATGAAATGCCAAATGTAGTACTGCGTGTCAAAGAGGAGAAGTGCAGCCAGTCCATCAATGAACACCTCATACACAGTTGGAGCATCATGTGGCAGCACTGGTGCAGGCAGAATGAACATACCAATCATTACAGCTGGCAGGACAAAAAACAAGTGGTTGTACACAGCCTTCATGAAGCTCTTGGCCATCATTCCCAATGTCGGACGCCTGTCCTGCTGGATCTTGTATTTATGGAGCGAAGGCAGCCTTTCTCCCAAGAGGTCTAACACAGTGAAGGGTAAACTGAAGAAGAAATAACTGGAGAAGGCGAGCAGGACAGGGAAGAAGGGAGACGAGATCAGGGGTAGGTGATGAAAAAGCAAGTAGTCCCAGAGAGGCTGCAGCAGGCGGTCTGAGGACCTGGAGGGCAGGAGCTGCAGAGGCAGGTCACTGATGTTCACCATCTTGGTACAGTAACAGTGTATTGCTGCAAGCTCCAGGATCAAGACACACTCCCTCCTTTATAAAGCCCAGAGCAAAGGACTTTGACCCCGAGATATCCTTTTTTCCAGCAGCTCAGTCAGGATAAAAAATCCTTCACAAGAAGATTATAAAAAAAAAAAAACTTTGAGAATGGGCCCTGAGAGCTCAGTCCACTGTAATTTCAGAAAATGCACACAAACGTACAGCACACAAGCAAATTAAGATAACATCTCCATCAATTTGACAACACATGCACAGCATTCAGAAAACATGCTGCCAAATCAGACAGCACTATAGCTGTCTGTAATGTGCTGTGTTGTCTGAATATGCAGCATGTTTTATTAACGCTGCGTATGTGTTGTCAAACTGATGCAGATGTTTTCTTAATTTGCTTGTGTTTTGTCTATTTGCAAGTTGCATTGAGTTCTCAGGGCGACCATACAAAAAGGATTCCTATTGGCATCCAACGAGGTCAAAGAAGGTAATTTATTCATTCATGGCAATAAAGACACTTCTCATTTTCTTATGTAGAAATTGACTAATTTCTCAACATGCCTTGAATTGAAATCCATCATAAAACTGAACAACTTATTTCAAGTTTAGTAAAATGGTTGATATGACACTATGTATCAAATTAATGGAGTCATTGGCTTTTAAATGACCACATCAGGGAGACTAATTTTTGAACTATTCTTGAACCATGTTCATTATAAATCTGCATCCCTTAGAAAGAGAATGTGCACACCAGCTGCTCATACATTTTCAAAGGTAAATAACTCTGGATATTGTATTATGTAACCGGCCTCAGACTGGGTCAGACAATGACTTAAGTACACTTTGCTTTAAATATCCGGTCTCTGGTTGGCGGGTCACTACTGATTTTAATTATTATTTGTTATTATCAGGAATAACATTGATTTTATGTCTGTCAAGCAATATTAGTGACCATCTACAGGCCTCCAAAATATAATTCACACTTTTTTGATGGCTTTGCTAAACTACTGTTTTCCATGTCATCCAGGATTGGCTTACTCAATGTTCCCAGGATCAAAACCATGCAAGGTGAAGCTGCAATTAGTTTCTATGCTCCCCACCTGACAAACAAGCTTCCTGAATACCTGAGGCCTGCTAAAAGTGTCAGCTCATTTAAATCAGGGCTTACAACATAATGTTTTTACTGTGGCTTTCCAATAAATTAAACAGGAAAGCTATGTTTACTACACAGAATGTTGAACTGCGTTACTGGAGAGTTTTCTGCAGACATACCCTCATGTATTCTTATCAAATTCCCAGCTCATGCTACTTATTTTGGTCATTGGCTTAAAGAAAAAATAAGCCTTAACATGTTTCTAAAGGGCACTAGAAACTCACAAGAGCACTGGGATCTAATTTACAAAAAATATCAGAAAAAAAGATTTTAAATATGGTAAAACTTGATTGGTGGATCAAATCCTCACACTGAAGCCAGTAATCGTAACATGATTTATTGAGAAAATAAGAATTATTTCAGTGAAAGAAAGCAAAAGAAGGCCACTGTGGATCATGTATCATATATGATGTATTATTTCATGTCGTATCACAAATGAGTGCAATAAGGCTCTTCCTCACAGACTATTTCTTTTCAGTGGCTGCCTTCCGCGAAATGGTCTTGTTGGTATTGGCATATTTTTGTCGATCGTTTCTGAAAGACAAAAGAAAAATGAAACACTGAACAATTAAAGTCATTTGGCTTGGAGGGAAAAAACAATACCGCTTTTTAAATAAAATAATATTACTACCCTGTGGACCATAATGTTTATGGGTGATAGATGACAGCTACCTGTTCATTTTAACTTTGCTCCTGCATCCCAGTCCTCCTTCCCAGTGGCTGGTGTGTGCTCCTCTCGTCATCATGCCTCCACAGCAGATGCAAGGCTTTCCATTGTTGTAGGGCTGCCACAAATTTCAAAGTCAATGAAGTCATGAAGCGTATTTTTAAATGCTTTCAGTAAGAACCAAATGCAACATCCTTCTGAGCACTGCACATTGAGCCAATCAAAACCATACCAGCTGGATCTTTTTACTACAACCAGAGCCTATCAATTTTATATGAACGTTGAAAGGACAACTGAACAATTTGGGAGCTTCATTCCAAAATTTGATCTGCAGCATTTGCAATCTACACCTACACACAATCACACAATGACTGCTTATGTGAAAGTAAATATCTTGTTATGGGTTGTTTTAAAAATTGCCTTCAACATGCTGAGTCACTGAGACTCTTTATAAAGGGTGTTTTTAAAAGGTGGCAAATTAGGATTTTAGGTTTTATCTCTCCTGTGAACTGACTGTATGTCCCTCTGAATAAGACAGTCAGTTACTTATTTATGAAATACACTAGATGTTTTGTGCCATAGTAGCCTTGTTTCACCTGCTCTTTGGCACAATGGCCACAGATCATCCTGGTGGCTAGTTCCATGGGATGGTCCTGGTCCTCGTCGTGGCACACGTCACAGGGGTAAGCTCGGCCACAGCAGGGAAACCTGAGGGCATTGGCGCAGGGATTTCACTGCTCAGAACTCACATGTTATGCATGATGCACTGCGAAATTAGTTAGGGTCCAGTGAAGGAGGTACCTTAGCCAGCGATGGCTCTGTTTGTAATGCTTGCATGCTCCCTTTTCTGGCAGTGGTTTCCCTTTTTGCACAGCAGGGTCTCTTATATTCCTTTGACGATTCAGAGCCAAATCTCTGGGGCCTGCATTAAAAAAATGACATTGACAATTGAGGGTTAAAACAGTCATTCATTATATTTTGTTGACCTATGAGTCCATCTTGTTGCACAAGCATACTGTATATGTACCAGTGAAAGTATTGCCTGTGTGTATGCATGCTCTTACGTAAAAGCCTTTCTGCTAAAAACTGAGTGGAGGCTTTGGCCAAGACATTGTCTAATTACTGACCTGATTATGTTTGTTTTTTTGTTTTTTTTTTTTTTTGTTTGTTTGTTTCAAATTGTTCAATGTTATTTAATTATGCAATTTTCTGTCATAGACCTTTGACCAGCAGGGTATGCGATAGATTTCATCATCTCGGGATGTGGGTCAAGTAACTGTTGATTCCTATGTTAGGAAAGGCAAGAGAGCACTGACCTGTTTTACTGGAGCGAGGCTGAATATACTGGAATCTTGTGCTGTCAGCCAGAATGCTGAGTTTGGTGTGGCAGTGCTCGCAATTAAACTCCTTCGTTTGGCCATAGGAAAGGTGCTGCAAAAAAAAATAAACCAAAATGTTTTTCAGCACTCATCAAAATTTGTATTCTAATTACATCTGGTCACATTTCACACCACATTCTTCCCAAAACAAAATGCAAGCAATGACAAACCGGAACATTTTTCGTCACCTGCACAAGGCCCTCTTGGGAGCAGCTGAGGCAGCCGACGGCGAGTTCACAGTCCTGAAGCACAAGGTCAGCAGGGGCAGCATTATGAAGGTCCAGGTAGCCAAGGACATCACTGTAGTGGTGCAGCATGCTGGGTCTGAATGCAACACTGATGCTGGCGTTACATTTTTCACACTGAGCTGTGCAGGGTGTCCTCCCATTCAGTGTCAGGTCTGCTGTTACCTTACACCTGCAGACATACAGCACACGATCAAATTTATCATGCCATCTCCGATAAAATTAGAGTTCATGACATGAAATCAGTTATCCTGATTTTAGGCCATCTCTTATCACCTGTTACACTGAAGACAAATCGTGATCTGTCGGGCCACCACGGTGGCTACGTTGTCCCCAAGCCTCAATCCCAGCAGCTTCACCTCTGTGCCTCTGCGGGGATCACTGATCTTTATGTTCTCCACTGCATGACTGGCTGCCTCCGCCTCATCCTCCTCCTCCTCCTCCTGTTGATGCTGCTGCTCATCACAAGCAAGACCCCCCTGCTGCACTACCTTCCCTTCTTCAACCGTCCTCTCCTTTTCTATCCTTTCCCCATTTCCCTCCTCCGTGGCTTCTTCATCAGCGGTGGTATGGGATGCAGGGTCAGATGAACCGTTGCTGCTGGCCTCTTCGCACACTGTTGCCTGGAGCTTCTGGTATGGTATAAACTGCAATCCGGCTCTTTCTGCCTCAATGTCTTTTTTTAACTGTGGATAAGTCAAACATGAGAAAACATTATAATGAGTGTTTAGTGAACTGTGTATAGCATTTCAACAAAAGCATTTGGACATCAGTGGTTACGCTCAAATGAATTGGTCTCACCTGCCTGGCTCCTTCGGTGAACAGTCTCTCCATGCTACGATCTAACCAACGAAGAAAAGGACGAAAGAGCAGTTCTACCTTTCCCATCAGCTGATTAGTTGCATGCTTGGCCTGAAGCCACTCCAGGGATGCTTGTTGAACATGTCTACATGAGCAGATAAATTATGTTCAAATGATGCAAATATTGCACCACATTCTGTTATACATCTCTTGAAATAGGATCAAATATATGAAATTTTGTTTTACCTTCCCATCATTGACGGCAGATCCTGGTCTGCTGGTATATCCAATGTGAAAATCTGAGAAGATAATGATAATGATGAATGAATATTAAATTAAATGAGAAACAATAGCAACTCTTTTATTTACAGTATTTTTTAGATTTCTTAGTATAAATGGGAGTAATAATTTTTTACCTCCTGGGGGTAATTTTCTGGGAAGCTCACCAATATATCAATTTCTTTCAGGTCAAAAGGCTGTGAGTTAGAGAGCAATGAGTCAGTAAGTTTTAGGGCATGACTGGCACCTACAATCATGTCCTTAAAACCATGGCAAGAGAGGTTTGATAGCAGGTTAGTAATTTGCAGGAAATAAAACAACACCTTGTGGACTTTGGCCTCAGTAAAACTATGACACAGTAGAGTGGATTAATGACTCTGACATGGTTCTTACATCTCTGACCGGCTTTTTTTTTTAAACACTACAAACACTGCATCTTCACTGATAAAAAAAAAAAGTGATTCTGTCAGTGGTTATACCGGTTAAGATCAGATCAGGCAATATTTACCCAGTCAGGATCGGTGGCTGCCACTGTGGCCCTGTAAAAAGTAACCTGGCCCTCACTTCCTTCCTGAACAATAAGCTGATCTTTGGGGAAGCGCTTCATCATCTGTCTGATCTCAGTGTCTCGCAGCTGTTTGGCGACATTCTCGGTCAGGTCACTGAGCTTGACCTCCTGGAGGAGGTTGGGGCGTGGAGCGGGCACCCTCTGCGGGAGTCTTCTTCCACCTCTAGGCACAGCCGGGTCATCCACCTGTGGGAACTGTGGTGGGTGCCAGAAACGGCATCTATCCTCCATGGAGCAGAAGCCTGAGATGAAGTAGCGACAGGGGCGGCGACCGGCCCCTGGCGCAACCATGGGGTTGGTGGTCGGCCTGGGCCCCACATCTCCGAGACCCCCTGTGACCTGGTCCTGGCTGGGGCACGGCTCTTCCTCACTCTCCAGCTCCGGTCTCCTACTTGTTCTACTCTGATTAGACATGGCCTCATCCCTGGCATGAAGAAACCGGCACCTTCTCCCAAAATTGCAATGTCTTCCTTGTGAGAAGAAGCGGCACAGCTGTTGGGTCTGGATGCCCCCAGTTACCAGCCCACTGCTCTCCATGTTTTTTTTTAACACCTTATACCTGGGGAAAACGAAGGAGTGAATACCATCAAACTAGCCTCCAATACACACAGTAATGTTCATTATAAACGTTACATTTCAGTGCTGGTAGCTGACTACACTTGACACAGTCAGAGAGAGGTGTTTTGCTAATGTTAATCACTACATTTAGCTTAGATAAGACTGCATAAGAAGGTGACAGTACCTCAGCTGCGCCCACACAAGAATGTCACGTGTCAAAGTTTATTCTTCCTCCTGACCAGACGCCCCACACACAACACTTTACGGTAGTTGGCATCCAGCTACTACCACCAGAGAATGTCTAATGTCGTAGATGGGCTCTGCTACCACCCTCTGCTCCCAAACAACACTGTCATGTGTCGAGTTCACAGATAACGTTAGAAGGTTCCTCATTCGTTTTACACCGAGTAGGATATTAGTTTGTCGCCCCCTGGTGTTTGGGAATGTAAAATGAACGTGCAAAGCTTGGTGGTCTTCCCTTTGTAGTTGTTTACCCTGTTTCTTCCCACAGTATTTCTACATAAGTAAACCTTAAACCATAGGTTAGGATGTTTTAAGGGATTTAATAAAACGGGAAATGAAAGCTAAAGGACAATTTTCAGAAGGTTAAGACAAAGTTTGCGAGAGTGCACGAAGGTGCCGATTGCAACATCAAATCGTGTGTGTTGGTAAATGATGAAAATATACATTACTTGGCTATACTGCACACCATAGCCTCCACAGAGGTCCAGCTTTATGTTACCGGTTACTCTGGGTGTATGAATAATTTGTAGCCACTGGTCAGTTGATACGACACCTCACAAGAAAACATTCATGGGATGAAGTATTTTCCCAGGCACAGTTTGTGGATGCAACATTTACATAAAGACTGACTCAAGTCATTCACCTTGTGGTTTTATAAAGGATGGATTTTGCAGATACCAGTTTGGGTGTTTGGGGATGGTGTTTAAGGAATGACTCTTTGCTCCAGCCTCTGTGGGACAACTTAAGGGTCAATTACAGAGACTCTTTGAGATCTCCACTGTTTCCCATTGTTCTGACGGTGTCTTCCTACTTTGTCATTTGTCTTCCCTTCATCATTTGTGACATCATGGGGGACAGGTGGCCGAGGGTCCAGCGATTCAAAATCCAGCCCACCCGACGACCTACAGCCTCCACGCTGCTGCACTGTACAGGAGTCACCCTACACAACCATGTGTTCCTTGTGCTTCCTGCATCAGTGGCCCAGTGGGCATGGAGACCACCTGTGGATCTACCAGTCCAGGCTCCATCCGTGCTGGAGCTGGTTGCTGGAGTCATAGGGAACCTCCTGCTCTTTGACTTCCAGTACTTCATCTGGCACCTGCTTCACCACAAGATCCGCTGGCTGTATGTCACTTTCCATGCCATCCATCATAACTACTCATCTCCCTTTGCTCTAGCCACTCAGTGTCTTGGGGGCTGGGAGCTGGTGACAGTAGGCTTCTGGACCACTCTGAATCCTGTGATCCTCAGATGCCATCTTCTCACCACATGGATCTTCATGGTAGTGCATGTCTATGTTTCCATAGAGGATCATTGTGGCTATGATTTTCCCTGGTCCACATCTCGTCTGATACCCTTTGGCATTTACGGTGGGCCGAGCAAGCATGATGTGCACCATCAGAAACCCAACACCAACTTCGCACCCCATTTTAGCCACTGGGACAAAATATTTGGCACACATGCTGATTTCAGCTTTTCTGTTGCTAAGGAATAGTATTACACTATACATGGTTGTTATAGACCTATCCATCTATCTATCTATCTATCTATCTATCTATCTATCTATCTATCTATCTATCTGGATAGATAGATATAGGCTATATATATATGTGTGTGTAGGTGTGTGTGTGTCCATGAGCTAACACAAAGGTTATTAGTTAAATAGTAAATGTGTTACTTTAAACAGAGTGAAGGAAGCGTTTTATTAAAACAGTGCTGAAATGTATTTTTAGAAAATTGTGTTCTCAAAGTTTGACATAAAATCAAAGACATTCGTGTGGCATGTGTTGACAAGATATGTCCATTCACTGTATTCTGAAATAGCTTATCATTTGAATCATGTAAACTATGTAAGCAATGCCTATAAGTCTCCAGTCT
This sequence comes from Myripristis jacobus, assembly GCA_900302555.1. Classification (NCBI taxonomy): domain Eukaryota; kingdom Metazoa; phylum Chordata; class Actinopteri; order Holocentriformes; family Holocentridae; genus Myripristis; species Myripristis jacobus. The sequence goes on from OMLB01021169.1 coordinate 28,873, forward strand.
TCTAATGTTTCCGATTGCTTTACTCTGAAAGTGATCCTGAACTTCAGACATGGCTTATGTTACATTCTTCCTGACATAAATAAAACATCCTTTGAGCTTCTTTTCCGGTCCATAACAGGGTCAAGTTTCATTTCATTTGACTAAGGGGCTTGAAATACCCAGGTGCAGTGACAAAATTATTCGAATATGAAGCACAGCTTGATCCCCAGGCTCTGGTCTCATTTATACGTTGTTGATGCACAACTTTTTTTTTTTATCTAGTCATAAATAAAACGTAGATGCCAGTGTAGCATTATAGGCTTGTTTGTAATCCAGCAGTTTACCTCTCCTGTTCTTGGGATGGTTCATGCATAAATTACCTTACATCAGGATTTGTATTCTGAGGCCAGTTTTCCTCTTGTATTTCGGTGGTCATGTAACCTGACCACTGATCTGAGATAGGTAGGTAACTGCTACTGATACTTTAAAACTATGACTAATGCATAAGGAACACAAGTTTAACTTATGTATATCAAGGCAAATGCTGCAATTCTGCTACAAGCCGCCAGATGTCAGCAAAGCACTCCATCTGAAATGTGTTTTTTTGGAAGATCCTACTTAATTTTTAATCTAATATGTTCTGAAATATCTCACAGATATACTAGTAATTATAAAGTAAAATAATGCCTCATAAACCTAAATACACAATATCAGTGAAATGTGTCATGCTTTGTTCCAGCCGGTTGTCGTGGGGTGGCGCTGCACCGTCTGTAAACAAATCCAGCGGCACAGGCAGTTGAGCTGGAGGGGGTATGGAGTAACCTACGTGTTGAGGATTAAGGCAGGGCATGATTGAATAAAAACCTGTTTAATATCTTGCCAGCTATTCCACCGAAACCCCGTCTTAAACATGGGGCAGTGCGGCATCACGTCGTCGAAGACGGTGTTGGTCTTCCTGAACCTCATATTTTGGGTAAGTTTAACCGGAGTTGTACGTGCGTCACAGCAGCACCAACTAACTAGCGAGGTTAGCCGTATCCCCGCTAAGTTAACGCTAGCGCAGCCGGGACAGCTGACCTTTGTTTTAGTCGGGGAATGATCTGTTTCAACGACAGTAAAATGCAGAGACATGATTTAATATGCTTTATAGTTTATTAACACACACTGCATGCTACATTTAGCGTCTTTCACAACGTGAATAAGTACCCATTGGTCTTAAAATGCCATTAGATAAGGCTAATCTTTTTACAACAGCTTCTTGCAACGTTATCACCTTTGATCTCTCAAAACAAGATCCGGCGGTGTCGGTTGCATAGCTGCAGGTCCGGCCAGAAAGGCTGCATACTTTCCACAACAGAATGGCAGCTGTATGTTTTCAATTTTTTTTGCCCTGTTTTACTGTGCACAGGCCTAAATAAAATCTTCGCTTCTTTGTCGTCCCATAGGCAGCAGCTGGCATCTTGTGCTATGTTGGAGCCTATGTCTTCATCACGTACGACGACTATGACCACTTCTTCGAGGACATGTACACCCTTATTCCCGCTGTGGTGATCATTGCGGTCGGAGCCCTCTTGTTCATCATTGGGCTCATTGGATGCTGTGCTACAATAAGAGAGAGCTACTGTGGCCTTGCATCGGTCAGTAAACATTTTCAGCTGACAGGTTATGATTAGGCAAATAAGAGCTGCACATACCCTACTGGTACGGCTAATCTTTTCTTACTGATGCTACTGTGTTGTTAGGTATTACTTAAAGAAGTTTAAACTGAGAATTAGGATCACAGGTTGCGTAGCCAAACATTCATTAGTAGTAGCACAAATGCCAGTTTTAACCATCCTGTTATTTGACCCCATTCAGTGTTTGAAGTCTCTAAATGAATGATCAGCATCATTTTATTTGCTTCATGTGTAATGCCTCTTTCTGATTTAATGGAGACAAGTGGGTGAACACGAAATTAACATGATGATATGTTTTCAATGTCCTGGACACATTTTGCATGCATTAGGCTTTTGATGTAGATATGTAGTATATTGTGGATGATAACATGGCATTTATAATCTTCAAAACATTTTCCTCTATTTTAGGGCCCTAACAGAACATAACAAAACCTGTAGTAGTGCGAGAACCACTGACAGTTAATGTGACGTTTGGGTGGGAATTACACGATTTTCAGAAAAATGATGGATAAGGCAGGGTGAGTGGGGGAGGTTATGTTTTATGTAAAAGGCCATTTAAGTAGTCAACAAGACGCATGAAGTACCTGACTCCTAAATCTGGGAAACATTTTTTATGATCATAATTTTCTGGGGGTCATTTACTTTGGAGTCAAATGACCCAAACTGATTTAAAAAAAAAAAAAAACATTAGGAAATTTGAAGGTAACACGAGGGTTAAAAATGCCATCACTAATTTACGGTCTGTCCAGAGCATCGCCAGTACAAAAAGCCTAAAAATCCCAAAACAGTGCAGTGGAGGAAAAATCTTCCCCTTCTCCTCATAGCAGCAGTTTGTAGGTTTATAAGGAGTAGCCCATATAGTCTAAATTACACAGGTGTGAATAGAAAACAACTTCAAAGCCATGCCGTACTGTTCACTTGCATGTATGCTGGCTCTCAGGGGAAACCCTTCCATTCAGGTGTTTGTTTAGTGTACGTATCCTAAATCCTGTAATACAATCCACAGTTTGTCATCATTCTTCTGCTGGTCTTCATGACGGAAGTGGCCGTGGTGGTTCTTGGTTACATTTACAGAGCAAAGGTGAGTATTCACTTAACTCCAAATAAAAGCAGAAGCGGCGTGTCCCTGAACACGTCCCCTGCCACCAGATAGCAGGAACACTCTGCACACTCTGCCAACCACAGATAACTTTAATCTGTGCTTTTAAAAAAAAAACAAAAAAACATGCTTGCACCATTCAAGGAGACATGTTATTAAATATAAAGTCTCATTCTTGTGCTTTGGGTTCGTTGGGTTAGTTTGTGTGAAGCACTGTTTCTCGCTGTTGTCAGGTTGAAGATGAAGTTAATAACTCCATCAAGAAAGTGTATGATGAGTACAACGGCACCAACAGCAATGCACAGAGTCGTGCCATCGACTACGTGCAGAGACAGGTGAGAAAAACTTGGTATTGCAGGAAATGCTAAATCAAGTCAGTGGTAGAGGTGATGTTTCCTTCTTGTTGTGGGTGATAGAAATGTACCTGTGGGGCAAGTCACTGCCAGTTGTGATATAATTTCATACGTTTTTCATACTTTTACAGCTTCAGTGTTGTGGAATTCACAATTACTCAGATTGGCAGTATACACGTTGGTTTGAGGAATCAAAAAACAACAGTGCACCCATCAGCTGTTGCAAAGCTAACATCGGAAGCTGCACGGGGTCCCTCACTCATCCTGAAGATCTCTACCCAGAGGTAAAGCCTTTTTAAAGCAGTTTTATTAAGTTAATGTTCCTAACAGAGCTAATATTTGACATGGCGGGACCTCCCACAGCTTTATACTTTTGAATACAGACATTTTGTTTGTGTGTGTGTGTTTGTTTGTGTGTGTAGGGATGTGAAGCACTGGTTGTGAAGAAGTTGAAGGAAATCATGATGTATGTCATCTGGACTGCCCTGACATTTGCTGCCATCCAGGTATTCAACCTTCATCAACATGCCTTGTCTCATAAAAGGTCACAGGTTTTTAACAAAAACTGAGTAACGTAGGACTCAGGGGTTTTTAGCTGGTTAATCACTGTCTGTCCTCTGGGATAACCGGTGCTGTACACTATGTGCTTCGAGTAATGTCTTTATCAAGCTAAAGAGAAATGGACGTGACAGTCACTGCCTGCGTCACTTTGGTGGCAGGGGAAGTACAGGACAATATTGTTATAGAGTCTTACATAAGAGATTACACATAGCCTAGTCTGTTTTTTTCCTCCAAATGTTCCAGTTAGTCATTTCAGGGTTTTTTTTTTCACAAGCTTAAGAAATTACTTATTGAATGTGCTCTTTCTTTGCATTAGATATGTTTTTCCATTTTTTTTTCATTCCTGCTATATATGGCCAGCACACAGAGGGTAACATGGTAGTGAGCACCAGGTGACAGATCTTGCTTTTTTTCTCATGTCACCTGTTAAAGCATTCAGGTTACCGTATTTCAGCTTTCATGTATCTGACCACCTACACTGTGGAAAAGCATATTAGATGTTATCTATGACAACAGTAACTTATTCGCCTTTGTTGACCTGTTTTAATCCTGTCATTTAAAAAATGCTCCTCTCTTTTAAGTATTATGGTAAAATAGTTAGACAAATGTCTGCAAGAATGCCCTCTATATTGTATACTGTATAGAATCTGGCCATATGTTTTGATTTAATGATTTGGCCTAAAACTGCAAGGCACGTAATCATATTCCACCCTGAGCGTAATCAACATAAAGTCATTTGTCCAAAGTGAGCGGGATAAGATGCACAGTTACAGCTACGAAGTTCAAGTGGATGATTGTAACTGATAAAATGACATTAACACCAAACACTAATGTTCCCATCTCCTCTCAGATGCTGGGGATGCTGTGTGCCTGTGTCGTGCTTTGCCGAAGGAGCAGAGACCCGGCCTATGAGCTTCTTATCACAGGGGGCACCTATGCATAAAGAAGACCTTGCTCACTTCAAGACACATACACACACACACACACACACATACACACTATGACACACTTAAACACTATGATATGCTCACAAGTTAAGAGAGATTTACATGAATCCTGGTTGAGAACGTGAATAGAATGTATTTCTACAATAACCAGTTATTCATTTTACCCTTTTTTTTTCCTCCCCAAAAAAAGCTGTTGGCCAAATTCTTGAATGGTCAGTGAGAATGAGATATCAAATGTATTCTGTTGCTCTGACTACCTATGTTTTACCCTTGGTTTGAGGCTGACAAGTATGGGTTTGCTAGACCTCCTGCACTGTATGGAGTAATATATGGACAGGGTACATTTCCTCACATGTTTGCACTATGTGTATGGCTTTGGAATATTTTATAAATATTTAAATCTGTCATGTATATTACTTGAATGAAAGACTTTCTCTTTGTACAATTTTACCTTGTACAACCACCATCACTACTACGTCTACTAATACCACAACTAGTACTACTACTATTACTACTACTACCATTATTATTACTACTACTACTGCTACTACTACTACCATGGCTCTGTTTCAAACCTCCCCACCTTCACCAGCAGTATCCTATTCTACTAAGAGATAGTGCAGTGGACTCTAGTCCAAGTTAATGACACTGCAGGATTCTGCTTTTAACTTTGACTTTTACTTTGCTTAGCTTGTACTCCCCTTCAGAACGTTGGGTTTTTCTAGTTGTATTGCACCCTTTACCTACGAAATCTATTTGCCCTATAGCCGTTTTATTTGCTTTTTGTCTGAGCAGCCCTACTGATGATAGTTCTAGAAATTTAATGATATGTAGCAGTGAAAGACTCAAGAATGTAAATAAAATGTTGGGGAACGTAGAATCGAAATCTGTGTATTCTCTTCATTGTGTGTTTTCTTTCTCAGTTTGGTTTCTCTTGTCGGTTATTTCTTGTCTTACCAAATGATAAATTATGCTGCACTGGTCACCAGTTTTTTTATCTCCCTCTAGACAAAGCATATACCCAGTGGGTTTTGTCACTGGATGAACAAGAAATCGGCTTTGTATAGAGAAGGGTCAGAGTTCAGCACTTTCCCATGATGCGGGGGTTTAAAGGATTCACACAAAAAGTCAGATGGTTTGGTGCCGATCGTGATTATGCGATAAGGACAAGCTCTGTGTTAAGGTCTCTAAAAATTAGGTTCCAGGTTTTTATAGGCTTGAAACATAAGTAATTTAACTCTTACTGCATTAATTAGATCTAGTTCTATCTTTGTAATTTGTCTGCATCACAGGAATCACATCTAGTAACAGCTGAGGAACAATTGTCAAACTTCACGCTCACAGTTGTGAAATGGCTCAACACAGGTGACTATCTGATAGACACTGAGTTGGTGATTCATTTCCTGCTGTGGAGTAACCCGACACTTGTGAACCAAAGAGATCAGACTGCTCAGTCACACAAGAATGATGGCTGGATGCATTTTAACTGCATGTGTGTTTCATGTGTTTGTGCTGAGATAGTCCTGATTTGATCTTACAATTCACTTAAAATTGTTGACAGTAATCTCCACTGCACAAAACAGGCCATGTAGAAAAAGTTAAAGAATGGAAATGCAGTTTCATCCCATGCTAAATAAGGTTTGCGGTCGGCTTTGTTAGTAGGCCAGTCATTAATCAAGTCGGTGCTGAATGAAATGAAATCAAAGCTGACAAAGCAACAAATGAAAACCTGATGGTATATATGCCTTTCATACTGATTAGTTAGAAATAGTCACTAATTTATGAACCATCTCTGACTGAATTATGCCTTTTAGCTGTGAGAATATACAAATTTTATAACAAACAAAATTACTTTGGTAAAGGTTTATATTTTCAGTTCAGTAGGGGCAAAATATATAGTGCAACAACAGAAATAAAGAAAAAAAAAATAGCCAGACAACTGGGATCTTAGACTTACAATGTGACATTCAATACCAGTGTGCATGAATAATCTTGACCATGTGTGGCAGAACAGTCAGTTCCTTGTCTGCCCCTGGTGTGGTGATCTCACACTAGCAGGGGTGTCTAAACTTGACGGACCCCCAACCAAGAAAAAAAAAAAAAAAAAAAAGTTCCATTTTCAGTCATATTAATAAATAATTCACTGCTCAATATTAGATGGCAATGAATGCTGAAGAATCATGACCATTTGACATCAATATACAGCAACTTGAAAGGACATGGTGTTTACATATTACGAAAACAAACAGTAGCCTATAATCCCACATACAAACGTCTAATAAACTCATTCTTTGCCAAGGTAAGAGCCTGGAACCAAACCCGATTGTCCATTCCTCTCCACTGTCCACCAGCCGTCCAAGCCTTGATCTATGACGACCACAACGTCTCCAGTACATAAAGAGTGCTCATCCTCCCCCTAAAGACAGACAGAAGATATTGTTGTTGGTATGAAAGAGTCATTTCACTGTAGGATATTTAGAGATCTTGAATGAAAAATAAAAAATAAAAAGTCCCATCTCCCCACAATGTTGCACGCCTTTTCCCACTTCTTTCTTTCTTTCATTCTTCATCCAACTATGAATTATATAACATAGAGATATGGAGAAAAGGAATCTACAGAGGAAACTATACAGTGAAAGAAAAAAGTCAAGTTGTTTTACTTTTGTTTTTCTTTTCTTTCTGTCCTACACAGTGGTTTACCATACAAGCTCATCATTCACACCTATGTCTCAGTCTCTGTTCAGTGTAATGCTTGTGAGACTGCAGTACTGTATACATGCATGTGATGTCATGTAACATCTATATTGTTATGTGTTTGTCTTGCCTCGCAAATTAAGAAATAAAACGAATAAATATCTTGAATGAAATGTCTGACATCAGAGCCAGCAGCCTGACCTGGGCCACATAGTCATACATCGCTATGTACTCCTCTCGGCTCGGCTGGCTCGGCTGAAATTCAGGAACGGAGGCGTAAACTCCATCTGTTGCTGTTGCTGTTGCTGCGACTGGGAAAGTTCACAGGAGGGCAGACATATTCAGACATTCAGCTTTTGTGTTGAGGCCACGAGCACTTTGCAGCTTTGCAAACATGTTGTGCTGAGCCGAGAACATGATATATCACATGCAAGCAAAGGAAAGCTGAGCAAATCATTAGCTGAAGTTGTGTGCCACCTGCTGGTGTAAATAAAATAATAACAATATCACAACATAGTAGTAACAGCATATCTTGTGTCTCAGGAATGAAGTTATAGCCTTTGTGCACCATCATACTTTGCAAAAGAGCTAAACATTGTCATGATGCTCAAATCATTTTGATGCCATACCAGTCGGTTGCACACTTGTCTCATTCATGCTTGTTTTGGAGCCGCTGTTTCCCTGCAGAAGATTTGAAAACCTAGAAATTGTGAACAATATTTGTTAAGAAATACAAGACTTGCTCTGAAATTGAAACATTTCACACAATGATTATGATGACGTTTCCTGTTTAGCACCAATGCTTCTCTATTCTGTAATTCTGATGATAAAAATCTGATCTGACCTTTTCATGACACCTCCCACAAAACCAGCACTGCCATTACTGTCTGCTGCAGTGTCCCTCTTATAGTAGTTCTGGTATTCAATTGGAGCTGTGGAAGGAAAATTGGATTCCAGTAAAGAAAAGAAAAATCCTTAACATAAGGAAGACATGCATCACTTCAACAAACACAACATTTCATTCCAAAGCCTGCAAAGCAGGAGTTGACAGATAATAGTGACATTTTCAACCTGGAGTACATTCATATCCAAATAAGGGAGGTTGCATGACATGCGCCTACCTGGTGGGCTCGAGCCGGTGCTTTTCATCTCCACAAAGCAGTTGTTGTCAGTGATGAGGTCGCAGTTTTCCAATGCTTTTCTGACGTCCTCGTAACACTGAAAGAGCCGAATTCAAACATATGTGTTCAAAAGGATTTGTCAAAATGTCCATGCATACACATGGTAATCTATTCTGTCCTTTGGCTGATGATGTGTGAGAACAGCTGGACACACCTCATCATCTTTCACACACTGCATCGAGAAATGGTTGCAGTGCACCCACAGAGCATTTCTCAGCACATTGATGCGGTCTTCCTCCTGCTGCTGAAACACCTACAAAACAAACCCTCAGCATGTCATTATTTCACAACGGTTAAGAGATACTTATTACAGTGTTACAGTATTACAGTGTTACACTCCGTGGCTGGTAACCATTTTTATAAATAATGAAATTGAAATATTTGCGTAATGTGGGAATATACTGTAGTTTTTGTGCAAGTCTGGGCAGCAGTGCTCAGTGAGTTGCTTCAGTTGTGCTGATTTGAAAACCCTGGTGCTGGAAATTTTCCTGCCTGTCTGCAGGAAGCATTACACATCGTACACATTTTCATTGACAAAACAGCATTCCTCGCTTGATCACGAAGGAGAGAAATACAGCTGCTATTGCTTCACTTTACCTCGCATGTGCTCTCATGAGTCGATTCCCACTCTTGACGAATGTTGTCAAGATGTTCAATGTTTAACATGTATTGTTTCTCTGAAGAAAAACAAAACAGTTCATTTTCAGATAAATCAAAGTGGGTTTTTTTGTTAACAGTGATTTCTCAGTGGTTGATACTGGGGGTTCACAGTGAGGGACACCAAAAAAATCTATAAGCCAATCTTCATGTTTGCATGCTATTTCTGGAAAAAAAGGGGAAGTAACCACCATCCAGAAAAAAAAAGCAGTTCCGGTGAACTTCAGTAGCTTCAAAAGCACATTATGTGTCCCTCTGGCACTTCATTTTGAGTATATATATGTATATATATATCTACATCTATATATATCTACATATATATATACACACACACACACACACACACATATGTACAACCCAGCTAAATTCTTTCAGGGTGCACATGACACATCATATCACATTATTTGTCCTTACCAGCTTCTACTGCAGCTTCTCTGCACTGTTTGGA